>JANSJP010000283.1:0-33863 GCA_024734325.1 Lactarius hatsudake | reverse complement strand
GCAGTGTCTAGATAGCATCTCACAGTGTGACAACATCGGAAATATTGACCCTCATGTATTTGGAGGGCCCCACAACGTAGTTACAGTGTGCATATCAAACAGAGAATGTTCAGACCACATACAATGTTTCAAGTACATGTTAGGCCACAGCACCAGCCAAGGACAATCTGCCCGACACTCCAGATGGTGTCAGACGTCCCACTGAGGCCCGCACGTCCCACTGAGCCACCATGTCCTCCAGAAGCAACGCTTCCCCCTGTGTGTGAATCAGAGTGAGACTCGAGTTGAGATAATATGATCACTCACCAGATGGTTGGCGACAGCGATCCGGAGGCATACTAGAGAAGGAAGAAGTGGAACAAGCATTAGAAATCCCAAGCCCAGACATCTGGGCTCCAACGGAGGATGTTGAGGTCATGGGGGATGCGGAGCGGCGATTGTATGGAGTGGCCCCAATGCCAGGGATCGACAGCACATTGACTCCCTGGTTGTTTAGCAGTCTGCTGATCATGAGGCACGTGTTGTGTGAGTCTTGGCGCGTGTTCTGGAGCTCCAACAGAATGCAAGCGAGCTTCTCATTATTGTCCTGGTTCACTGCATCCATCGCCTCCATTCTCTGCTCCTGTGTGTTGAGCCGGGCATCAAACCAGGCTTCCCACATGGCTACAGAAGTTGGGTGGGCATTGTGTGTGTGCGTGATCTGGGAAGTGCCGGACATACCAGGGGACCCTGCGCCACTAGACCACGACTCCATCACACGGCGCAGAGGGATGGACCATGATGGAGCTGGGTTGTCACATACCTTGTGCTTCAATGCACAGCGCACACACGAAAATGAGCGCGAATTTGACTGAGCCCAGCACTCCACTTTGTTGGCCAGTGCACATGGGCCACGCCGGTCCTATAATCAATATATTAGTGTACATCAGATGCAAAACAATAAACTGAGAACACTCACCTGTTCATATGCGATGGTCGCAGAAGCTTCGGTGCACTGCCATTGAGTGGGTCGGGGGGGGGACACCTGCTCCACTTCAACCCGTGGGAGATTGGATTTCCGGGGGGTTGTGCTATCAGACTCCCCCTTGGGATTGTCCAGATCAGCACGGCGCTTAGTGCCTCTCAGTGCATACGGGGGTTTGGATGGGGCAGAGGGGAGGTCCGCCACCTGTGCATTTACGGCACACTTCCCCTTGCCACGTGTACTGTGTGAGTGAGTGGGTGGTGAAGGAGGATGGGGAGAAGGAGGGCCTGGAATGACCACTGCAGTCGGTGGATCTGGTGGCATATCATTCATAACAGCTGAACACAACGATGTGAATGAGAATGACTGTTACGACTTGTCCTGCTTTTCGATCCATGCCTTCTGACTACTGTACTTTTACGACACATTCCCACGACTCGCGCTTCTCGGCTTCCATTCCGCACCCTGCGCCTTGGCAATAGTGTTACGTTTCGGCCTGGAAGTGGACACTGACACTCGGGGATGACACCACGTCAGCAATATATCGTCATGGACTTATTGGATCAGTCAGCCAGGTAAGCTCCGGCGCATGTGATTGTGTACGATAACAGATCGGATCATGACTCGACGTGACTCATACTAGGATAGCGGTACTAGGGTTTGCTCCACTTACGCTATTGGCTAGTAGTAGTTCAAGCAGCGCTTGAAAGCCCGCGTGTATCTGTATAAGTAGTTGCAGATGAAGACCAGGATCGCCATCTTGGTCTTCTTCAATACCACCATCTTCTCTGTCTCCTTCTCTCCATTAGACTCCTTTCTCTTGAAGTGAGTCCCTCCGGCATATCCCTTAAAGACCAGGGATCCCCATGAGCTTATCCCGAGTTCCCCTCCGTGGGCAGTGGACACGTATCCTCTTGGATCAGTTTATCATCGCGTATTCCTCTATCACAACGAACGAGTTGCCAAGCCGTACAGCTACATTTACATCATCGATCATCCTTCTTGGAGAACCATCGTCCCCCTTGATGAACCACCGACCGGCGTCCCTCAAGAAGAAGACCTTCACGCTTTCCTCGCTCTGAACAGGGATCTAGCCCCTCACCCAGCTGAGTACCCCGACGCCATCACCAATCGCTTGTTCTACAGACCGTTTAGGATCGCTGCGGCAACTGAGGCCTAAGTCAGGCAAACGTCCGTGGTAGACGTTACATTAAGACCAAGATCCACCGTGGCCAATCCTACAACCAAAGACCTTTGGGTGCCCTTCCGCCCCTACTACATCGACCGACGAGGAGAACGCAACGTTCCCAAAAGGTACCTTCAATCAGCTTTCTGGAAGGACGATGCCGAAATCCCTGGATACGTCGCATACTACTTCAACAAGGACAAACAACACCTCATCCCAGTCGAATTCAACTTTGAGTTCACCTGTTGGACAGAAATCCGCTGGAGTGACCCCAACAACAAATTCCTAGTCACCAAACCCGCATCCTCAGCCCTCAACCTTGACATCCTTGCAAACCAAGCAGTTACCCGTGATCAGTGGGGACCCATTGACGGAGAAACAGAAGAACCAGCTCGATCTCCCACTCCCAAAACTCCTGCACCATCTCCATCACTTGCCAGCAACCCCGAAGATATCCACGTAATCAAGGACGAGCAAGAAGAAGAAGCTTTAGAGCTTATCGCTAAGTCCATCCCTACCACTATGAGTCAGACAGTCACCCACGAAGAAATGCGAATCAGCACAGCACTGTTCAATACCAAGTACCCACAACACCCCGATGACCCGCCACCCAGGGGAGATCCCGGAGACAACAACAGCGGGAATGGAGGTGGCGATGGAGGAAACGGCGGAGGAGGACTCCCCGCCGCAACAGCACCCGTCGACCCGGCCTGACTCACGGACCGATTTGTCGGCAAAGAACCTCCCATCTTCAAAGGGGAGCGGGACAAAGCAGAAGCATTCCTATCCCAATGGAATCGATTCGCGGGGGTTAACAAATTTAACCGAAGCATCAGTCACCCCTACACCAAAGCTATGATGTTCCTCACTTACATCCAGGGGGACCTCGTCGACGAATGGGCCACAAAGACCGGAGAATGGGTCGACAAGCAAGTAGACCAACACGACCCATGGCTGTGGAGTGGCGTCGAAATCGCCTTCAAAAGGCAGTTCCGCGACAACCTGGAACAAGAGAACGCCTGCCTGGAACTCGACAAAGGATTCCGCATGATAGGAGCAGACATTGACAGCTACGTGACTAAATTTGAAAAATGGTCCGCTTAGCTGGCTACCGCCTAGACGAACCACTAGTCCTCGACAAATTTACGAGAGGACTACCTATGGACCTTTACTGCAATGCCTATCTGCTCCACGACCCCAGGAACTACTCACAATGGAAGACTGCCGTAATCGAACAGCAAAAGAAATACCTCCATATGAAGGCAAGACAAGACGGGTTCGGGTGACTACCTGCACCACAGCAGCCCCAAACAGCAGCAAATGCGCTTCCAAGCACCGCAAAGGCCAAACCAACCAACATGGCGGCAATATCAAAGCCACCCGGACGCAATGGACACCACCCCAGGAAGAATCCGAGCTTGAGTAGCCGAAGTGGGCGACCCAAACCGCCCAGAAATCAACCATCGCGATAATCGCCCCCCATTCCCACCAAGGGGAGGATTCATCCAACGCGGACATGGAGGACGCGGTGTTTTTAACGCTAAGGATGTCTCCTGTTACAATTGTGGACGCAAAGGCCACTTCTCACGGGACTGCTTCCAGCCGTGCCAGCCACGACAGACCGGACCTCCCCAAGGGCGGAGTGCCTATATAGAAGAAGTTCCTACCGCACCCCCAAGTGTAGCGGAGGAACCGCTCATCAACTTAGACAAGCCCACCACGCCACCGCAAGAAACCGAAACGCCGATGACCCTGATGATGGGCAAAATGGCGGAGCTCCACAATCAGATGGGGGAGTGGATGAGGAAGGATTTTCCTGATGCCTGAACCCATCGGCCTGGGTGAGGGCTTCACAATGTAACTCGCAGTTCATAACGCGCTATCGATCTATGCATGTTTCAGTTTCGATCCGCACGAGTAACTCAATGGCCGACAAAAGAGCACTGGTGGACTCTGGAGCCACCAATAATTTCATGCATCCCAACTTCGCCAAGCAAATGGGCATCGGGATCAAAGAACTGGAAAGACCCTGCAACATCTGGAATATCAACAGAATGCACAACAAAGGGGGGAAAATCACTCACTATACGGACTTAAACATTCAAACTGACGGCAAGATAAAGACCATCCCATTTTTCATCACGGACGTAGGAGGAGAAGCCATCATTCTAGGATACCCTTGGCTGGCCACCTTCCAACCCCGCATCCACTGGGCTTCCGCCACCATGGACACAAAGCAGTACCCTATCGTCATATGAACCACCAACCCCCTTCGACCCTTCACCATCAAAATGGCGGTAGAACAACTATGACAAACACTGGACCAATGTATGGATCAGCAGAAGGAACATATCCTCTCCGAACTCGAAGAGGAATCGCTACCCATCCATTTACGAACTACGGCAACGGAACTGGCAATCACGGCACAACAATACACGGAGAAAAAGGAAATCCCAGACGAGTACAAGCGACACACAAAGGTCTTCAGCGAAGAAGAATCACACCGCCTCCTGCCTTCCAGACCATGGGACCACGCAATCGAATTCAAACTGGACGCTCCCGACCACATCGACTGCAAAGTCTACCCAATGAACCAAGCAGAAGATAAGGCACTTAAAGAATGGCTTGACACAGAACTGGCTAAAGGGTACATCAGACCCTCTAAATCCCCGTATGCATCCCCCTTCTTTTTCATCAAAAAGAAAGACGGGAAGCTACGACCAGTACAGGACTACCGGGTAATCAACAAATGGACCATACGCAACCAATATCCACTTCCTCTTATACCGGAACTCATCACAGACCTAAGCGGCGGAATAATCTTCTCCAAATTCGACGTCTGATGGGGGTACAATAACATACTCATCAAGGACGGTGATCAGGAAAAAGGAGCGTTCAAGACAAGATACGGCTTATACGAGCCATTAGTCATGTACTTCGGGCAGACAAACTCACTGGCTACCTTTCAAGCTATGATGAATTACATCCTCAAGCCACTCATCGAATACTTCGAGCTCAAGGGAACCATCATACGAGCATACATGGACGACATTGGCATAGCAACTTCAACCACGGAACAAGATCACACGGAAGCCGTACACGCAGTCCTGGACCTCCTAGAAGAACACAACCTATACCTGAAACTGGAGAAATGCACCTTCCACTCTTCATCCCTCGATTACCTGGGGGTAATCATTGAAAAGGGGGTGATTCGCATGGACCCCATCAAAATTTCGGGCATACGCGAATGGCCCACTCCAAAAACTGTCAAACAGGTGCGATCCTTCCTAGGTTTCTGCAACTTTTATCGCGCTTTCATCCGAAATTTTGCCACACATGCACGACCCCTCAACAAACTCACCCACAAAGACACGGAATGGATATGGGAAACAGAACAACAACAAGCTTTCAACAAACTCAAGGAGCTAGTAACACAGGAACCGGTACTCAAACACCTGGAGCTGGACAAACCCTTCGAACTAGAAGTCGACGCATCAGGATATGCAGTGGGAGCTGTACTACTCCAACGAGGGGAAGACAACAAACACCATCCCATCGCATACTATTCGAACACCCTCAACGCAGCAGAACGAAACTACGACATCTACGACCTGGAATTGCTAGCCATAGTCAAGGCCCTACGCAACTGGAGACAATACCTTGCAGGATCACCACACAAAATCAAAGTATTCTCAGACCACATGAACCTACAGTACTGGAGATCCCCTCAAAAGATATCGAGACACATAGCCTGGGAAGTACTCGAACTCTCTGAATATGACATAGAGATTCACCACATCAAGGGCACGGCCAACGGACGGGCAGACGCATTGTCTAGAAGACCAGACTATGATCAAGGAGATCATGACAACGAACAAGTCACTGTACTACCGGACCACATCTTCGTCAGAGCCGCGTGTAGCGGTGCGACTGCTGCGCTACGTCAAGTCAAGTGTAAACTTAAAGTGAACCGTACAGGTGAGCACACTCAACCTGACGCGGAGACAAGTCACGCGCCAAATGTACAGTCACAGTGGAGGGAGTAGAACGTGTGGCCTTTATGCAAGACGCAATCTACAGATGATCACACTGTGGCACGCTGAGTGGAGAACCAAGAGGACAAGTTCAGATTGATGGAGTATGAGGAATACAGGGGAATACGCACCTGAGTGGAGAACCAAGAGGACAAGTTGGTTCCACTCAGGATGCTACATGAGGGTTTATATACACTACTGTAGCTGAGCTTGAACTGAGTCTAAACACTATTACTAAGTGTACAGTAAGACTCCTTGACTCAGGAGCTGACGTGTCGTGTCTATTAATAGCGCATCTTATTGTGCTGACTGATGCACATGTCATCGCGCTTACGAGCGGCTCCACTTGCTGAGTAAAACCTAATACAGCGAGTAAGCATATACTACTAATCATGACGTATGTATGTTGTAGATCCTTCTAGAGTCTTCCTTCTCCTTCCATCCAATCAGAACTAAGTAAGCGTATAAGGGACTCTTGTCCCACGATCACGTGCACATGGGTGGCAGCCTGTGTGACTAACTTGTATCAGTACTTTGGCCCTTTATATCTTCACTAAATAAATGCGTAAAATACGCAAAAATAAGGAAAATAATACGCGTCCGTGACACTGCGGAAATTGACACCACAGAAGACCCAACGTGGCTAGGGAACACAGTGACCACCACAGAAATGCAGCTCGCAAACCTGGTATACACTCAAGACGAGGAAACCATTCAACGATGGGTTGACCCCCATAAGCTAAAGAAAATAGAAGGCACATGGTACAAAGATGGACGACGCGCAGTCACAGGAGACCAATACGAGCGGAGGCACATCATCCAAGCCCATCACGACCCACCGGTACACGGACACCCGGGAATCAGCCAGACAATCAAGATGATCGAACGGTATTACTGGTGGCCTGGGCTCTGACAAGAAGTACAGGATTATGTCAAGGGGTGTGCAGACTGCCAAAGAATCAAAGTCAACAACCGACCCACGCACGCACCGCTGCAACCCATATTCCCAAAACCGGAAGCCACACCGTTTGAAACTATAGCACTAGACTTCATCACAAAACTACCGGAAGCAGATGGTTGCGACACGATACTGACGGTAACAGACCACGACTTCTCGAAAGCAGCGGTATTCATCCCATGCCTGGAAGAAATAAGCGCGGAAGGAACCGCAGCCCTGTACATAAAACACGTCTTCTCCCGATTCGGACTACCGGCGCGCATTATCAGCGACAGAGATCCACGATTCGCATCCAAATTCACATGCGAATTATGCAAAATACTGGGAATCGAACAAAACATCTCTACAGCCTATCATCCTAGAACAGACGGGCAATCGGAGCGCACCAACCAATGGCTAGAGCAATACCTACGCTTTTGGGTCAACGAACGACAGGACGATTGGATCCACTACCTCCCAATGGCAGAATTCACTCACAACAATTGGCCCAACGAATCCACAAAGGAGTCCCCTTTCAACATCCTCATGGGGTACAACCCACGCGCCGACTGGACTGATCGATCTTCCCCCATCCCCCAGGTAGCACTTCGCATCAAACAGTTTAAAGAGGCTAGAACGCGCGCCCAGGAACTGATGAGAAAAGCGCAGCAGGGGTGGATCAAACACAAAGATACGCCCAAGTACCAAATAGGAGACTTCGTGTGGCTAGAAGGACGCCACCTACGTACCAATCAGCCAACCACAAAGCTTGTGCCCAGAAGACACGGCCCTTTTAAGGTCATTCAGGTGATGTGTAACGGTTCTTCCAGCCCGTTGGGTTGACCCGTAGGTCGCGGTCGTCGAACACTGATCGCGCCGAGGGTTGTAGGCATTGGAAGGCGTACAACAAGTCGTAATGACAGACAGGAGTTGGCTTCGCAGCACAACCCATAGTGGAAAGGGAAAGGTCACAGTGGCGGGACAGACTCCGAGGGCGCACTGAGGATCATAGAGGGGGATAACATCGACTCCACATTCAGAGGTAGTATAAACTAGGAACCAATGCAACGAAGGGCAAAGGCCAGCAGCTACATGAAGAGGTAGGAGTAAGGAGGGAAGAGGGAATCCAAGATGTTTCTAAGATGGGGGTCATAGGGACCATCCATCGCTCTACTTATACGCGTCCAGGGAGCTTTCAAGCTCAGCCCGAACCTTGGGTCGAGTCATGAACCCTAGTACAGCTAACAATAGCAACCAATGGCATAAGGCGCGCTTGGTGTGAGTCAGAGATAAGGTGCACGAGGCAAGGGTCCAGACCATGACGTCATAGATAAGAGTCCACCGGCAATACAACGTACCGGTTCCATAATCACAAGCCAATCCGGGATCACGTGCTCATCCGGACTCTTCTGGAATCTTCTAGAGCAGGTCACGTGCCAGGTCACGTGACGGCCAAACTTGATATCCCGGGTGCTCGGCGGTTGCCGAGGATTGGCGCTGACAACTTTGGTTGTAAGTTGTCGCTTTCTCCCGAGGACGTCTTCTCCCACGGTCACGTGCAAGGGCGCTAAAGGGCAGAACGTGACATGATGTCCGCAGTCAACTATCGATTGGAACTTCCCACGCAGTGGAGCATTCACTCAGTGTTCCATACGGACCTTCTGACCCCTTATCGCGAGACTCCCACACACGGCCCCAACTATCAGCGCCCAGTGCCAGATCTGATTGATGGCGAAGAAGAATACGAGGTCGAGAAGATTCTAGACTCTCGGCATTTCGGCAGGACAAAGAAACTGCAGTATTTGGTCAAATGGCGCGGATACCCAGACTCTGATAATCAATGGGTCTTGAAGGATGACGTATTCGCTGATGAAGCGATAAGGGAGTTCAAACGTTCAAACCCCGCTCGAGAAACACATATAAGCGCAGGGCTTTCCCAAGAGATGTCCCCATCTCCCTCTCCTGCACTCCCATCTACTCATGTCCCAATCCCCAGTTCAAGTACACTATGTCCTTGACGACCTGCTCCCCATCTCAGTACAGCCCAGCGTTATCATTCAGAACGCCCCGGCATCACCACCCCTGTCGCCTGCCCAGTCCGTTCAACCCAGCCCCAGTCGTCCAACTACCCCCATTCCATCCCTCCTTCCTTCGCCAACACCTACAGCAGTGGGCACATGAAGCCCGTCTCCACAAGGCTATGTTCCCACGAGACCTCCGTCCCGTCAAGACAAGGCTCAAGTTCAAGAAGATCGAGCATACGACCGGTACCTGTCGCAGGAGCATTGCCCGCTCAATCAACATCTCACATATGGACTCACCTCACGTCTACTCACGATGAAACCCCGCCGCTATGCAGCACCGACGGGGAACCTCTCACTCTCCCCCCATTGGAAAGACCCGAGAAGCGCCGCCTCTACCGTCCGGAGGAACACAGTCCAGTTTCCAGATCTCGCGTGGAAACTCCGCCACCGCGCGGGTTCCACCACAATAGGGGAGTTCACTTCATCCCCTTCCAGATTCGCGACGCTCAGGGCTGGTTGCACCCAGCTCGGTATACGCAGCTCGTCTTTACGGCGGACCCCTTCATCCTCGCCTATCAACAAGGCAGCGACCAGCAGTATGGCAAGTCGGTGCACGCCGCCCCCAATTATGACCGACCTACGCCAGCCTACAACGACAACGACCTGGTCTTCCTAGACCAGGACAGCAGCTATCGCGAGTCGGTCGATACGGCCTGCATGGCCATGAACGACCTGACGGTCACCGCGGAAGTCCATCGCTACCGTTGCCTCCAAGCCGGCTATGTAGCCAAGGAGGAGGAGTTGAGAAAGAAGATTGACGAGTTGGACAAGCTCGGGCGCATGCGTCGGGAGTGCGTACTACGCCTCCAATGTGCCAATGCCATCAAACGCATCGAGGATGAGAGGGACTCCTATCGACCCAGGGTCGAGGAGGGGCAACAGATTGCGCGCCTCCGAGAGGAGATCTGTTGCGGTCGGTCTGGTGCCCGATCCTGAAAAGGGGGTGATGTTATGTTTCGGCCTGGAAGTGGACACTGACGCTCAGGGATGACACCACGTCAGCGATATATCGTCATGGACTTATTGGATCAGTCAGCCAGGTAAGCTCCGGCGCATGTGATTGTGTACGATAACAGATCGGATCATGACTCGACGTGACTCATACTAGGATAGCGGTACTAGGGTTTGCTCCACTTACGCTATTGGCTAGTAGTAGTTCAAGCGGCGCTTGAAAGCCCGCGTGTATCTGTATAAGTAGTCGCGGATGAAGACCAGGATCGCCATCTTGGTCTTCTTCAATACCACCATCTTCTCTGTCTCCTTCTCTCCGTTAGACTCCTTTCTCTTGAAGTGAGTCCCTCCGGCATATCCCTTAAAGACCAGGGATCCCCGTGAGCTTATCCTGAGTTCCCCTCCGTGGGCAGTGGACACGTATCCTCTTGGATCAGTTTATCATCGCGTATTCCTCTATCACAACGAATGAGTCGCCAAGCTGTACGGCTACATTTACATCATCGATCATCCTTCTTGGAGAACCATCGTCCCCCTTGATGAACCACCGACCGGCGTCCCTCAAGAAGAAGACCTTCACGCTTTCCTCACTCTGAACGGGGATCTAGCCCCTCACCCAGCTGAGTACCCCGACGCCATCACCAATTGCTTGTTCTACAGACTGTTTAGGATCGCTGCGGCAACTGAGGCCTAAGTCAGGCAAACATCCATGGTAGATGTTACAAATAGGATGGCCAGTTTTACGCTCTGTTTCGTCCGCTGACCATTTCTAAGTCACGCGTTCTTCCGCAGGATTACCTTGTACTACTTTAAGCCTGTCCCTTTGTTTACGCTTTCAGACTCTTGACTCATGATCGCACCATGTGTTTGTCCTTCACAAACACCCTATAACAGTATATAAGTCACGCCCTATCTAGCTTGTACAGTAGACTTGACTTCTTGTGTAATACCACATCATCTTTGCCTCACGAACGACCCTCGACTCGCCCTTGCGCTTGAGTCAATGCTTTTGCTCACCTGTTGTGCTTGAGCCTTGCCTTCCTACTATTGCCTTTGGTTCCAGGGAAACTGAGTGACACTTGTGCATCACTGAACTGAGTCTTAACCAACTCGCGCTCTTCCGATCCCGTTGACTTGCCATGGTACACGTCGTACCTAACACCCCTGTGGTGGCGTTACATTAAGTCAAGTCTCTCACAGTGGCGACTCATAGTCATAGCTGATCCCAGTTCCAAGCAGAATACATCGACCGATACAGTGACAATGAGCTTTCTGATAAAGTCAAAGGAACCGTCATTTGGAAGGAACACGAAGGAGTGGAAGGATATTTCCTCTTCCACCCCAACACTCAGAAATACTGACAGGTCCATTACCTTGAAGACCTATGACAGTGGGCGTATATCGATTACTCCGCAAAAAAAGGCCAGTGGTACACTATCAGCATAGTACCCCAGGCACTCAGAGTCGGACCCCTTACAACTCGCACTACTTCAGGCATTGCCATCGACAATGACCCCCCATCACCTAGTATCTCTGTACCCACGACAAATCTACCCATCCCAACGACCTATTTTCCAACTTACGCCATGTCCCAGACTCAACAGGCTTTGGCCAGCACGACTCTCACTGGTGGTGGAGGACCCTCCAGAGCAGGAGGTGGAGCACCGAATCCACCTAGCAGCAGCGCACCGGTACCACCATCAAGTGGCAGTGGCGGGTGGCAGTGGTGGTGGCGCCGGTGGTGTGCCAGGAGGAGCCGCGCCTATAGCACCAGCCCCTGGAGGAAACGGATGACTGGGGGGAAACCCCCCTCCCGAATTCACGGGAGTCAGAGATGAGAGCAAGGCTTTCTTGCACGCATTCCACCTCTATAAGGGGATGAATCCCACGGTCGATCAGCTCTCCATCCCAGCCTCGCGAGCGATGACATTCCTATCTTACATCTGAGGCCCATTGGTGAACGATTGGGTAGACGAGCAAGCGCAGTGGCTAGATGGCCAAATAGTGGCAGGGGTCAATTGCAACAATGAGGTCCTTTGGACCACTGTCAGAGACCGATTTGTGCAAGCCTACACCGACACCTCCGAACAAGCCAACGCGCGAAAAGTGCTTCAGACCCTCACTATGAAGGGGGGAGACATCGACACATATGTCGCAATGTTCCAAAATCTTGTCACAAAAGCAGGGTACAACCCCAACGAAGCCACGACACTGGAGCTATTCCAAGACAGATTACCAAATCAGTTAGTAGTCAATGCCGTCCGCTTCCAGCACCCTGTCAACTGGGAGCAGTGGAAAGTGGCCGCCCGATTACAACAGGCTGAATACCTTGTTCTTAAGGACCATCTCGGCAAAGGCAAACCCCAGCGAAAGAAAGGAGGTCAAGTCAAGAACAGTGGGTCCAAGCCCTCAAAGGAACCTGCGACCCCAACACCATGGATGTTGGACGCGCCAGAGCCTCCGTGGCCCTCACCGATGCCGACAAAGCCTCCCTTCAGGAGGAGGGACGATGTTTTAGATGTCGTGCGCAAGGGCACATCTCGCGTAACTGTCCTCAAAAGGGCGTGCGAGTGGCTGCCACTACATCTACCCTGGCGCCAACCCCCATGTCCCTGCGATCACCAGCCGCGGCTTCCACGAGTTCAAGTGTACCAACTCCTGCCGTCTCTTCTCTCACCATACAATCTAGTCACGTATTATTGAATGAAGAGCAGGCGGATCTACAGATCGCAGCGATGAAGTGATGAACAGCGCACATGAAGGGATCATACTCACAGTGACAGAGGAGACTGTGGTGAGATATGAAGGGTGGCTGGAAGCAGCAACAGAGTAGTTCTTGCAAGTGAAGCAGATGATAGTGTCTGGCACACAACAGATGAGAACTGATAATACATTGGAAAGGTGGAGACATACCTGGCACACAACAGATGAGAACTGATGTGGACCAGGAGCGTACAAGCTGTACTACTTATACAAAATACAGGGTGACGCTGGTAACACAGAGTCACAGTAAGTACAAGGGTTATTGTTCTACAAACGGACAAAGGATGTGGACGTTCTGAGAACAAAGGGTCAAGAGTACAAGGAGAATCTAGACTAGTGATATCATACTGACATCATAATAAGGATAGAACAAAGGGAAAGTATAAGGGCGTTGAATACAACGCAAAGTCCGGATCCCATGATGTCATAGTATACAGTGATGTCATAGATAAGTAAATACAATAAGTCCGAGATTGTGTGATCATAATAATCTAATCTACATGAGTCCTGTATATCTTATCTACAGCAGTCCATATCTGATTGTCCTTTGAGCCGCTAAGTGCGCAAGGGTCACTTATCAACATGAAGGCACAAACCCAAGAGGTGCAAGACCTTATGGTGGAAAAGTTATTTGGACGAGAGGATTTTCTCGATGCTTGAACCTGGTGGCCTGGGCTAGAGCATTAAACCTAAATGTGTACACTAGCAGATATCGATCCATGTGAATCCCAGTCCTGTTTAAATCTGCACACGCAATGGCCGAACGACAAGTCCTCGTTGACTCAGGAGCCACCGATAACTTTATATGTTCCTCGCTCTTGAAACGACTCCAAATCGGAACACGGAACGTCACCCACCCTATCCGCATTTGGAATGTGGATGGCACCCATAACCAAGACGGTGCGATCACACAATACACTGATCTCACAGTATGGACAGGGACGGAAGACAGGACGCTCTGCTTCCTAGTTACGAACCTGGGATGTTACGATTTTACTCGCTGACCTGGTTGTACGATTATGATATGATCCGATGACTCACGTCTCATGACTCTTATCTTGCACCTTGCGCCTCGGCGATAGGGTTGGTCATTTTACGCTTCTTTTCATCCGCTGACCGTTTCTGAGGCACGCGTGACCCCGCGAGATCCACTTGTACCACATATGACTCTTCCCTTTGTTTACGCTTCAGGACTCTTGACTCATGGTCGCGCCATATGTTTGCTCCTCACAAACATCCTGTAATAGTATATAAGTCACACCTTACCTAGCTTGTACAGTAGACTTGACTTCTTGTGTAATACCACGTCGTCTTTGCCTCACGAACAATCTTTGACTCGCCGATTGCGCTTGAGTCTACGCTTTCGCTCGCCGTTGCGCTTGAGCCCTGCCTATCTACTATTATCCTCGGTTCCAGGGAAACCGAGTGATACTTGTGCATCACCGAACTGAGCCTTAACCGGCTCGCGCTCTTCCGATCCCGTTGACTTAGCATGGTACACATCGTACCTAACGCCCCTGTGGTGGCGTTACATGGGAAGGGACGAAGTGATCCTAGGATACCCTTGGTTTACAGCTTTCGAGCCCGTAATCAAGTGGGGAGACGCGACGCTGAACGAGGAGTTTCAGCCAGTCGTGGTCTCAAGCCTTCACTTGTCAGACGGCCACACCAATGGAGGCATCCATCCGGGCGTTGGAGACATATGAACTTGACGAGGAAGCGTGGGAACAACTCGTAGATGATGAGCAGGAACCCCAGATCGCGTTTTTATGCAAGACCACAACCGCCTCTGAGTTGGCTCAGCAGGAAGCAGCAAAGAAGAAGGAGCAGACATTTGAAGAAATGATCCCCGGAGAATACAGACGCCATCGCAAAATTTTTGATGAAGAAGCGTCTCACCACTTTCCTCTGTCTCGCCCTTGGGATCATGCCATAGACCTCCTTCCTAATGCCCCTGCCTCACTGGACTGCAAAGTTTACCCACTTGCACAGAATGAGCAGGAAGCCCTGACCACCTTCCTCAACAAACAACTTGCAAAGGGGTATATTCGCCCATCTAAATTGCCTTACACATCCCCCTTCTTTTTCATTAAGAAGAAGGATGGCAAGCTACACCCCGTCCAAGATTACAGACGGCTAAACGAGCTCATGGTCTGCAATCATTATCCACTGCCCTTGATTCCCGAACTCGTTGACCGAATACAGGATGCGCGTCTGTACACAAAACTCGACATTAAATGGGGATACAACAACATACGAGTTAAGGAAGAGGACGAGTGGAAAGCCGCATTCAAAACCAATCAAGGACTGTATGAACCCCTTGTCATGTACTTCGGACTCACCAACTCCCCCTCCACGTTTCAAGCAATGATGGATGCGATTTTCCGACCCCTTACCTTAATGAACAAGGTGATTGTCTATATGGACGACATTCTCATTGCCATGCCCCTCGATTATCCC
The DNA here is from genome assembly GCA_024734325.1 of Lactarius hatsudake. Classification (NCBI taxonomy): domain Eukaryota; kingdom Fungi; phylum Basidiomycota; class Agaricomycetes; order Russulales; family Russulaceae; genus Lactarius; species Lactarius hatsudake. The sequence goes on along the minus strand of JANSJP010000283.1, from coordinate 18,484 downwards.
CATCACCGCGCCATAGTGCATGAGGTTCTTCGCTTGTGCGAAGAACACGACCTCTATATCAAACCAGAGAAGTGCGAGTTCGAAGTGTTCGAAGTTGAATATCTCGGATTGATCATAGGCCACGGGAATCTGCGGATGGACCCCATTAAAGTACGAGGCATCCAAGAGTGGCCAGCCCCGAGAAGTCTTCGTGAAGTATGCGCATTCCTCGGGTTCTGCAACTTTTACCGGAGATTCATCCAAGGTTTTTCCGCACTCGCACGACCGTTACACGACCTCATGCGTAAAGACACCCCGTGGCACTGGGGACAATGAGAGCAAGACGCGTTCAATAATGTCAAACGCAGCATAGAACATGAACCCACGCTACTATTCCCTGACCTTACGAAGCCATTCGAACTAGAAGTTGATGCATCCAACATCGCCATCGGAGCCGTGCTTAATCAGCTCGGCCCAGATCAGAAGCTACACCCCGTCGCATTCCATTCCGAGTCTTTCAGTCAGGTGGAACGTAACTATGACATCTACGATAGGGAACTGCTAGCGGTTGTTAAGGCTCTCCAAGCGTGGTGCACTTACCTTGTCGGCTCCCCCCATAAGATCATTATTCATACTAACCACGCCAACCTCCAGTACTGGAAGGAACCCCGAAAGATCAGCAGACGAGTCGCGCGCAAATTCCTAGAACTCTCAGAGTACAATTTTCTCCTGAAACACGTCTCTGGAGTTAGGAACAGTCACGCAGATGCCTTGTCGCAAAGAGCGGACTATGCAGCGCATGAGGAAGACAACAATGACATTATTGTCCTCCCTGCGGAGCGGTTCCTCCAAGCAACGGAAATGTCCATGCACGATATGGATATTTGGACCCAAATATCGCAGAACCTCGACGAGAAGGACATATTGCGATGGGTTGAGCCCCATAACCTGAGAAAGGTGGGGGGGCTGTGGTGGAAGAATGACGCGTTGGTTGTCGTGGGCGACAACAACCTTAAACAGGGGGTAATCACCTTTTTCCACGATATGCCAGCCATGTTTTATGATCACCCGGATCGTTCTGCAAGACTGAGCCGGAGTCTGTACGACCTGTACGGCTCTTCGACGTTTACAGTCCAAGGGACTCTTCCTCGCACGCTGGCAAGGGTCTGGGGTACCGGGCCGGGCACTGACTAAGCGCGAGAGCGTTGAGCTTCAAGGAGAGAAGAGGGGAATGGGCTATATTATGAACAAGACTGAAACAAGGATTCTACACTGTAGACTATGTGCTTATATACAGTTAGTCTGGCTCATGCCAGCACACTGGGGCTTACGCATCGACAAAAGATGAAACGCAGAAAGGTATAACGGAACATTAGAGAAGCAGGCTGAAACACAGAACGAGACGATGGAATATCTGATAAGCTGATATCCCGATATAACCTGTATCTGAAACACATCTGAAACAATCAGATAACGAGCCTGGAACCGAGTCCGAGAAATCCAGAACAGAAACTGGTATCCAAATTGTTTGCATGGCGTGGCACGTGATCGTGACACCATGGGACACCCAGGAATAGTTGTGTACTTTTCGCATACTTTCCACAGTCCGGACCGCTCGGAACCGGCCGAAATTTCAGTCTCCACCCAAACAAACCCATTTTTTCTAAAATCAAAGTGTATTTATTAACTAATAAATATTATTATAAGCGTAAACACATGTGATCTTTGAGTCAGCCTGTAATACAGTCAAAAAGTTTTTTATTAACTAATAAAAATTACATAAACTATGGACTTTTTTTTTTCTAAGTCGAGTCGCTAGAGTGGAGGTGTGCGCTCCATTCTGTATAGCCCCCCCGCATGCCGCCGTTTGTGTCCGCGCGTCCTGGCCCTTTGTTCCGCGTTGATGCGAAGGGGGTGCGCACCCCACTCCCCGCTCGCGCATTCGCACACTGTTGCGCACACCCCTTCCCAATCCGACCCTGTCCGTTCGCGCGTCGCTCCTGTGCAGGAGTGAGAGGGGTGTGCCGCTCCGGGTTTGCGCGTACCCCCTTACCCTCCAGTAGATGAGCTGGGAGGTAGTGCTCATTCCGCTTTGCACACAAGGGCGGCACGTGTATGCGTGTCACCCTTGTGTGCAAAGGAGGGCGGGGCACCGGGGCGCGCCTCCCAATTTGCACGCCGCTCCGGTCATGCCCCACCCGGCCGTGCGCCCCTGGAGTGCATACAGGGGGGGGCTTCCGGGCTCGCGTGGCGGGGGAGGGGGGGGCGCTTCTGCGTGGTCGCCTGTTCGCGCCCTTGCGCACAAACCCGCGGGGAGGGGGGTTCCAGGGGAGGGGCGCCGCTTCTGCGCGTTCCAGTTCCCGCGTTGCCCCCCGCACGCCAACCCAGGGAGAAGGGGGCGCCGCTCCAGGTTGGAGCGCGCCCCCCCCCCCCCATTCGCGCGCTGCCGGCGGCGCGGCGCTAAGGGAGCGGAGGCGCGCTTGTTCTCATCGCCCCCGCGCGCCCCTCGTTTGCGTGTCGCCTCTGCGCGCAAACCGGGAGGGGGGCCGTCGCGTCCCCTCTGGTGTTGTGCGCGCGGTCCACAGTGAGAGGAGGGAAGGGGCGTTGCGCGTGCCTTCCCCCACGCCGTCCTGCATCGCGTGTCCTGTTCGTGTGTAAACGAGGGGGCGGGGGGCAGAGACGGGGGCGTACCTGTCCTGTGCCGCACCTCATTCCTGCGCTTCCCTTGCGGGCAAACGGGAGCGGCGGCTGCGGTGGCTTTTCCCGTGTGTCCTGTTCGCGTATGAACGACGGGGGGGATACCTGTCGCACCCCCATTGCACGCGAACGGGGGGCGTGCCCCTTCTTCTTGCGCAGCCCCCGCTCGCGAGTCAGCAGGGGCGGGGGTGGTGTTTGGGTCTCCTGTTCGGCGTGAACGGGGACGGGGGCGGAAAGGGGGGACGTACCTGTCCTGCGCCTCCATTGCACGCAAATGGGGGTAGGGGGCAAAGGGGCGGGGGGAAGGTGGGTAATTTCCCATGCATCCGATACACGAATTGTTGAACTGATTGTTTACGCATTATTTGCATGTATTTGTTTCGCAGTATTTTTTTTACCCCTGGAAATAAAAACAAATTCAAAAAGCGGAGTTTAAAACCGAGTAGCGGAGAAACGGGAAAAGCGGACCGGACCGTGGAAAGTATGTGAAAAGTCAAAGACTCCCAGGAATCGCAAACACTTACAAGTTACTACAACGCGACTACTGGTGGCCCAACATGTGCAAGGATGTAGAGGACTATGTCAAAGGATGCATGACATGCCAGGTGAACAAAATTAACCCTCACCGTCAAAAGCCACACCTATTCCCCATCACCACAGACCCGAATGCCGAACCATTTGAAGTCGTCGCCATGGACTTTATCACTAAACTCCCTCCATCAAATGGGTATGACTCCATACTTACCATCACGGACCATGACTGCTTGAAAGCTTCAATCTTTATTCCGTGTAACAAGTCGATCACAGCAGAAGGAGTTGCGCGCCTCTACCTCCATCATGTATATCCCCACTACAGCATCCCCCGAAAGATCATCACGGACCGAGATCCCCGATTCATGTCCGCATTCATGACCAACCTCTGCCAAGTCCTCGGAATTCGTCAAACATATCATCCGCATACCATCCACAAACCGACGGACAATCCAAATGTACGAACCAGTGGTTGGAACAGTACCTCCAACACTGGAGTAACGTACAGCAGGATAATTGGGCTGAGGCGTTACCAGTGGCGCAATTCGCTCACAACGCCTGGCCTAATGCAACAACAAAAGAAACCCCCTTCTCGCTCATCATGGGGTGGGAACCACGTACCATGTGGACGCCAAAACCAACGGCATCCCCATCCGTAGAACAATGCCTAGAAGAAATGGTCATCAGACGACAACATGCGCAAGACTGTATCAAACACGCACAAGAATTAATGGCAAAAAGGGGCAAGACACGCTTTATCCCCTACAAAGAAGGAGCCCAAGTTTGGCTTGAAGGGACGAACCTCCGCACCTTCTACCCCACCGCAAAGCTCGCGCCCAAATGGCATGGGCCGTTCCGCATCAAGAAGGTCTTGTCAGATGTCTCATACGAGTTAGAACTCCTGAACACGTGGAAGATACACCCAGTCTTCCATGCAAACCTTCTTACGCCATATAAGGAAACGGAGTTACATGGCGCAAACTTCACGCGCCCACCCCCGGACCTGATTGATGGAGAGGAAGAGTTTGAAGTGGAGCACATCCTACAGTCCCGATCACATGGACGAGGGTGCAAACTTCAGTTCCTTGTCCAGTGGAAGGGCTTCCCGATAAGCGATAGCACGTGGGAGCCCCTGGAGAATGTTCGACACATGCCAGATCTCATCGCCGACTTCTATCACCTAAATCCTACTGCCGAAGGGGCTGGACGAAAGATATAACACACACTCCATCGACACTACAGCTGCCTCATCCCCCATTCTCAATTCCACCATGACTACTACTCCAGTTATCTCCACCATTCAAACCCGCCGCCCAGTCGAGATTATTCTCGAAAATCTGACCATACCTTTGCAGGATCTTGGTGTCCCCTCCCGAATCAGAGGGTCGTACGCCGTACTCTGTTATCCCTGACTCGCCCCCCCTTCCCATACTCGCACTTGCTACCGCTGCACTTGCTTCGTTGGCTGAGGAGTCCACATTGCCCGCTGAACCATCTGAACCTCCTTGTCCCATCATCATCCCATTTTCTATCGACACCCCCGTTACTGTCCACGTACCTGCTACACCTACTTACCCACCCGAATCCACTGTCCCTCTGACACCACCACCACCGCTGTCACCTCCCACCATCCCTGCTGCCCACATCCCAGTCCCGCCATTCCCTGCTGGAATGGATCATACCTTCACGCCCATTCCCAGACTCGGGTCGTTGAACCCAACCCCGCCCTCGCTCTCCTAGATGATGAGGAAGATAAGGAGAACAGTGACCCTGGCATCCCCTTCTTCCTCAATGACCCTGCATCTCCCACCTTCTTCCCGCTCCTAGTCGGAGAGACGGGCACTGTTAAGCAGACCGCGTGATATATTTTACTATCGCCACAATTATCAGGAGGTTGTCAGAACCATGGGGAAGGGCCACCCGTGCTAGCATCACAGGTCTTCCTCAATGAGGTCTACACCGGTCAATTGGTGCAGCACATCACTGACAACCAATTAAACATGTTTCACCCCCATGACCCGCGCGCCATTGTCCTTAACAAGGTTCTAGTCGAGCTTCACAACCCCCGCCTGCACGCTGATATATCCCAGTTGCGCGAATGTCTCACACATCGTGATGCGATTCATGTCCGCCAGTCAGACATCTGATGATTAGAGACGGAATTGATGCAAGACCAATTCCACCTCAACATGGATTTCTCGTCCGTCCGTAAGTGTCTTCAGTACGCTCGGGCCGTTCCCCTCATCGCGGACAAATATGCCGAGCTTCATGTGAAGCCAGTATGTCCACGGGGTTCGCCGGAATCCATTCCCCTTCCACTCTGTAGCGCTGGACCTAGCAAGATGCCCCGCCTTCACAGGGAAGGTGGTGGGCATAAGCGCAAGTGTTGAGCCGTAATACTTACTATAAGGCTCATTACGTAGGAATCGGAGTACGATTAGTTACGCTATACACGTAATTCGGAGTATTTAGTCATACGATACACGTACAGAATCCCCTTATGGGATTATTCCGAGTCCACCGGTGATTAGACATTAGGCGACACTAAAAACGCGATATTGTGGACGCCTCTACTCATCACTTATCCCCAAACGGACATGGGTGGACCATAGAGTATATAAATCCTACTGTAGGAGCGAGTACCTATACACATCTCTCTCCACCCCACCTTGAGCTTCCTCTGCTTCACTCTAAGCCTCGTCTAAGCTCTCTACACAGGTAAGGGTCAACCTGTACACTGCGTGTATTGCTGCGCAACAGGTTATGGGCCCTGCCATAAGTCGCTTTGCGCCTTCATTGGCTGCAACGACGGCGGGTTACCTTTTGGTACCTGTAGTGGGGTTGTCGCCTTCATTGGCAGACACTAGTCTCTCCTACTATGGGGAGACTATGCTAGTATGTCGCCTTTAATGGCAGACATTAGTCTCCTTGTAGGGGGAGACTATGCCGGTTTATTTTTCTGTTATTAGTCGCATACGGTGCTGACTATTCTCTACACAGAAACCTATCAACAATGTCGACTCTTACTACTCTTGTCCCCGTCCTTGACGGTAACAACTATCAGATTTGGGCTAAGCAAATGGAGGCTTTCTTGAAGTCTTCTGCGCTGTGGGATATAGTGTCTGGGAGACGCACCTATCCCGCATACAAGGATAAAGACGCTCCCTCTCCTGCGGAGATTGAGGCGTACAATGCTTGGGCTACTGATGATGATCGTGCCTTGGGTTCGATCGTGCTGCGCCTTTCACCGGCTATTCAACGCCAGGTTGAAAAATATGCTACTGCTCGCACTGTTTGGGAACATCTCAAGTCCCAGTACGGGGGCGTTAGTGCTGCTAACGTCTACCAGGACTTCAAGCGTGCCATGACTTTCCGTCTGGAATACGCCAAGCACCCTGGCCCCCAGATCGATGAACTGGCTACCATTTACGATCACCTTGCCGCTAATTCTGCGAAAGTACCCGACGGCCTTCAGGCCATGATGCTTCTTTCGAAACTACCAGCCAAATGGGAGTCATCCCTTGTCCCTATCCTTATGTCGGGCACTTCGGCAAAGCATCTTACTCTGACCGACATCCGTACTGCGGCAGTCAACCAGTGGGAAATTGAGCGTTCCAAAGGCCAACCTTCCAATAGGGAGTCGGCCAACAAGTTGTCGGCGGTCAAGCGCAAGCGTAACGACCCCGACTTCCAGCAGCAGCAGCAAGGCTCTTCAGGCCAGCAGAACAGGCAGCGCGGTAATCAACCGCAGCAGCAACAGCAACAGCAACAGGGAGGGAACCACCGCCAGCGTAGTAAACGCGCCGGCAAGAAGTTCAAAAAGCAACACACGCAAGGACATACTCACATTGCCGATGTTGCAGCGCTCCCAGCGCCTACCTCTACTACTATCGCGCATATCTCGCCTTCTGGGCTCGAGCAGCGCATTTCCTCCGCCCCTCCTGCGAAGAAGCGTGTACCAGGACACTATAAGTCCTTTAACAAGGCTCTGGACGTTACCCAGGCCTTAGAAACTCCTGGTACAGTACAGACGGTGAAGACGCTTGAGCAGCGTCTTGGACAAATGGTCGCGGATTCCCCGTGGACCAAGAACCCAAACACCTTCGCGGAAGATTGGGAAATGTCAGACGAGGATGAGGACCTCCCTACAGGCTGCAGTGCGCCCTTTAATTCGCCTCCAGACACTCCTGAACTAACCTTGACCCCTTTAGTCTCGCCTTCTGAGCAAGAGGCACGTAAAGACAAGGGCAAGGAGCCCATCCGCACGGTTGAGCCTATTGAGGAATGCCCAGACAGTCCTACTGCGGTTGAAATAACCAAAATGTGGGAAGGCTTCCATCAAAAGGAGAAAATCCGTGCCCCCTCTCCGGACATTTCTCTGGATTGGGGTAGCGCAGATGAGGACGATTATAATGACCTCGCTAGCGCAGTTGGACAAGATGACTTCACTCCCTATGAGGATGGGTTAGTAACTTTCCCTCCTCCTATTGGCAAATCTGACCACTCTACAGCGCTACTGGAGAAGGTGCCGATTGGCGCTTCTAGAAATTGTAGTTACAGTGCGCTTGTAAATAAAGTTGTCAATAGCGCGAATCAATGCGCTCATGGTCTGGATTATGTTTTTTGCTCGAAATGTAAGGGAAAGCGAAGTCAAACAGAGCAGGAACCTATTTGGTTACTTGACTCTGGTGCGTCGGCACATTTTACCAACAATAAACTGGACTTTATAAGTTATACCCCCCTATCGCAAAAGCCTATGGTAAAGACTGCAGCCCATGCTCTTTATGTACAAGGCCAAGGCTCAGTCTTACTGAAGCATACTGTAGAACATAAGGGTGTTAAAACAGAGCGTATTACACGCATATACCCCGTTCTTCACATACCACAGATGACAACTAAGCTATTGTCTATGGGGGAGTTCCTTCAACAGGGATTGCGCGTTCAAGGGGATTCGCAGCATATATCTCTATTTTCTAGAGGCAGTACTACGCCTATAATACAAACAAAACCCCTAGCAGACGGTCACACACTCTACTGGCTTGATGCTGAAGTCACGCATGTTAAAGACGTACATATAGCCCATAGTACCATCTATACTGCTGACTATGACATCTGGCATAGACGTTTAGGACACCCTTCGAAGGAAGTACTACGTCGTGCCAAGGATCACACTAAGGGATTCCCTAAGGACCTTAAATATCCTTCAGAGACACCCATATGTCCTGGTTGCGCTCAAGGGAAAATGCCTGCTTCATCGCATAAACCCTCCGATACGCGTGCAAAGAAGCCCTTTGAAAAGATTCATTCCGATCTTAAGAGCTTCCCAGTTGACTCGTACCACAAATACAAATACTTTATTAGTTTCTTTGATGACTTTTCCTCCTATGCGTGGGTCGTGCTTCTACGCACTAAAGCGCAGGCCATTAATGCATTAAGGCAGTTTGTTGCCATGGTCAAAAATCAGCATAACACCACTATTAAACAGTGGATGTCTGACGCTGGAGGAGAATACAAGTCTGATGAGTTTACTAGGGTACTGAAAGATATGGGTATTACTATCCTACAAAGTGCACCGCATACCCCCCAACAGAATGGTCGCGCTGAACGCTTTATGCGGACTTGTATGGATAAGGCTCAGGCTATGCGCCTTGAAGCCTGTCTCCCTCAATCCTGGTGGGAATTCGCGGTCCTACATGCAGTACATTGCTACAATAGGACTCCAATAAGTCGCCTTAATTGGCAGACACCCTATATGAGCTTGCATGGTGAAGCACCTAGTATTTCGCACTTACGAGTGTTTGGATGTGGCGCATATGTGCACATACCAGAAGATCGCAGATCAAACAAACTTGACCCAAAGAGTGAACAAATGATCTATATTGGTCATACTGAGGGCATAAAGGCATATAGATTCATGCGGATCAGCAATAACACGGTGTTCACCAGCACTACTGCTTTATTTGATGAGACTGTTTACCCTAAGTGTGAGACGCAAAGGGTGCGGGGTACAACCCGCGTCAATGAGCCAGTAGACGATCAACCTCCTATGGAGGATGACCAGTCACCTACACAGCCCATTCCAAGTGGTTTTGACGATGATATGCCTACTCATCGTCCCCCTAAACAGAGGCAGAATAGGGAGGATGCGCCAGACCGCGACGGCGGTTCAGTGGCACCAGAGGAGCCAGAAGCGCAACCACCTCCGCCTCCTGCGCCAGAACCAGCACTACCACGACGGTCTGCGCGCTTGAGGAAAGTACCTACTCGTCCTGACAACGTCTATGGGGAAGACAGGCACCCCTCACAAATAACAAAAGATGTTGAGCGGAGTAGCAAGTGGAAAGAAATGGTTGGAACACAGCCTGGTCGCTCCAGGACTGATAGTACGCCAGGGCAAAGGCAGATTCCAGGAGGATTTCCTGAGACAAACCCTGACCCTCCACCTGCTGAGAGTGAAGCTCCGCCAGAACCCTCAGAGGATGAAGTAGATGATTTATTGTCACGCCTTGCTCAGGAAGGGGGAGTAAAATTCCTAGATCATCTGCTTGCCAAAGCAGTTCCATCTAATGATCTGGAACCACTAGACACTTCCAATATACGGGAGTGGACCTATAAGGATATAATGCGCATGCCTGCAGCGCAACAAAAGGAATGGAAGACTGCTTGTCGCGAGGAACTTGAGGCACTTCGCAGACGTAATGTCTTTGAGCTTGTGAACCCTCCTAAAGGGAGGAAGATCATAAAAAACAGATGGGTCTTTGATCAAAAGACTGATGGTCGCAAGAAAGCCCGGCTTGTTGCCAAAGGCTTTTCTCAGGTTGAAGGCGTTGACTATGACGAAATCTTCTCACCAGTAGTGCGCTTTGAAACTGTCCGGATGATGCTCGCGCTTGCAGCGCTAGAGGATTGGCACATCACTGGACTAGACGTCAAAACTGCCTTCCTATATGGAGAGCTCGATGAAGAGCTATACATGGAACAACCTGAGGGCTTCAAAGCCAAAGGGCAGGAAAATAAAGTACTGCGACTTAAACGCGCCATTTATGGGCTTAAACAAGCTGCTTTAGCATGGTGGAAAGCACTGGATAAGTCCATGGCTGCGATGGGCTGTAAAAGGCTACTATCTGGCTCAGGACTCTTTACCCATAGAGGTAAGAGTGGTGCCCTTGTAGTGATCATTGTCTATGTTGATGATGTGATCTTTATGGGATCGGACAAAGCCCTTTTAAATGAGCTTAAGAATAGGTTCATGAAGGCTTGGGAATGTCGTGACTTAGGCGACGCAAAGGAATTCTTGCGTATGCGCATTCAGCGGAAACATGGAAAGATCTTTTTAGATCAAACCGCTTACTTAGAAAAGGTGCTGCAACGCTTTGGACTCACAGATGCGAAAGCAACTACGACTCCACTTCCTGAAGGGTACCAGCCAGTACCTAATGACGCACCAGTCAACCCAAGCGTCAGGAGCAAATACCAGCAAGTTATAGGTTCACTCCTATACATAATGCTTGGGACTCGCCCTGACATCGCCTATGCAGTTGTTAAACTGTCACAGTTCGCTGCAAACCCCTCTGAGGACCATTTGAACAGAGCGCTGTATATCTGCCGCTATTTACTTGGGACTTCCTCATACTCTTTGGTGTATGATGGAAAATCAAATGGAGGCTTAATTGCCTATGCAGACTCTGACTGGGCTTCAAACCCAGATAATAGGCGATCTACTACAGGTTACATGGTTAAACTGGCTAATGGGATATTCAGTTGGAACTCTAGAGCGCAGAAAACAGTCGCGCTGTCTTCTACTGAGGCTGAATATATGTCGCTGTCAGACACTAGCAGACAACTAGTTTGGATTAAGTCGCTCTTTACTGAGCTTGGCATCAAACTAAGCCCTATACCACTCTGCGGTGATAATCAAGGGTCCATCTTTATGGCCTCTAATCCTGTCCAAGAAAAGCGTATCAAGCATATTGATATACGCTACCACTACATAAGAGAGGTAGTAAAGGACAAGAAAATAGAACTATTCTTTATAGATGGTTCAGATAATCCCGCAGACATGTTTACCAAGAACCTTGGGCGTATTAAGTTCGAGAAGTTCAGAAGTCAGTTAGGACTTGAGTTTTACTCGTCCAACTGAGTTTCAAGACTGTAGACTTGGTCTCGAAACAAGCCTGAAAATTCTACATGGAACCAAAATAAAGTCTTCATAGACCTTTCGAGCCATCACAGTTCCTTGTTTAAGGATACTATGGAAGGTATATCGAGCGATGCCTTCGCTTGTCTTCCGCATACATAGATTCTTTCTAGAGAATCGAAACATTTCCGGTCGTTGTACCGAAAAATCGGCCCAATGAACTCAAAAGGTTCATAAAGCTGAAATGGGATGGCGAAGAAGACTCAGTCTCGAAACCTCTCTTGCAGTTCCGGGAAAGACTCCCTTCTAATCATGGCTTGAGTATTAACTCGCCTTATACACTTGCTCAGAGCGCTCAGTAGCTGCACTTAGCAAGGGGGAGTGTTGAGCCGTAATACTTACTATAAGGCTCATTACTGTAGGAATCGGAGTACGATTAGTTACGCTATACACGTAATTCGGAGTATTTAGTCATACGATACACGTACAGAATCCCCTTATGGGATTATTCCGAGTCCACCGGTGATTAGACATTAGGCGACACTAAAAACGCGATATTGTGGACGCCTCTACTCATCACTTATCCCCAAACGGACATGGGTGGACCATAGAGTATATAAATCCTACTGTAGGAGCGAGTACCTATACACATCTCTCTCCACCCCACCTTGAGCTTCCTCTGCTTCACTCTAAGCCTCGTCTAAGCTCTCTACACAGGTAAGGGTCAACCTGTACACTGCGTGTATTGCTGCGCAACAGCAAGTGCTTTCTGTTACGTTTCGGCCCGGAAGTGGACACTGACGCTCGGGGATGACACCACGTCAGCAGTATATCGTCATGGACTTATTGGATCAGTCAGCCGGGTAAGCTCCGGCACATGTGATTGTGTACGATAACGGATCGGATCATGACTCGATGTGACTCATTCCTAGGATAGCGGTATTAGGGTTTGCTCTACTTACGCTATTGGCTAGGACAGTTTGGAGCGGCGCTTGAAAGCCCGCGCGTATTTGTATAAGTAGTAGTCGTGGAAGACCAGGATCGCCATCTTGGTCTTCTTCAATACCACCATCTTCTCTGTCTCGTCATCTGCAGGGCTCTCCTCCCTTTGAAGTGAGTCCTCTCCGGCATATCCCCTTAGACCAGGGATCCCCGTGAGCTTATCCCGAGTTCCCCGTCGTGGGCAGTGGACACCTATCCTGTTGGATCGCAATATCACCAAGTCTTCCTGTATCACAACGAACGAGTCGCCAAGCCGTACGGCTACATCTATATCATCGATCACCCTTCGTGGAGGACTATTCTCCCAGTTGAAGACCCACCAGTCGACGTTCCTCAAGCGGAGGACTTGCACGCATTCATCGCCCTTAACGGAGATCTAGCTCCACATCCAGCTGAGTATACCAACGCCATTACCAATCGTCTGTTCTATCGACCACTTAGGATCGCCGCGATCAACGAGGCCTAAGTCAGGCAAACGTCCGTGGTAGACGTTACATTAAGACCAAGATCCATCGTGGCCAATCCTAAGACCAAAGACCTCTGGGTGCCCTTCCGCCCCTATTACATCGACCGACGAGGAGAACGTAACGTTCCCAAACGATATCTTCAATCAGCTTTCTGGAAAGACGACGCTGAAATCCCTGGATACGTCGCCTACTACATCGACCCGCAAGACCGACAACACATCATCCCAGTCGAGTTCAACTTCGACTTCACCTGTTGGACCGAAATCCGTTGGAGCGACGCCAACAACAAATTCCAAGTCACAAAACCCGCATCATCCGCACTCAACCTCGACATCCGCAGCAACGAAGTGGTAACCCGTGACCAGTGGGGACTCATTGACGGAGAAACAGAAGAACCAGCTCGATCCCCTACTCCTAAAACACCAGCACCCTCCCCATCACTCGCAAGCAACCCCGAAGAAATCCACGTCCTCAAAGACGAACAAGAAGAAGAAGCTTTGGAACTTATCGCTAAGTCCATCCCAGTCATGAGCCAAACACAGACAGTAACGCACGAGGAAATGCGCATAGGCACTGCTCTATTCGACACCAAATACCCGCGCCACGCCGATCCACCTCCTGGGGGAGACCCCGGAGACGACAAAGACAACCACGGCGGAGATGGAGGCAATGATCCTGAAGGAAACCCAGCAGGACTTCCCGGCATACCAATACCCCCACAACTCACCGACCGATTCGTCGGAAAGGAACCGCCCGTATTCAAAGGAGAACGGGACAAAGCCGAAGCATTTCTGGCCCAATGGAATCGATTCGCAGGGGTTAACAAGTTCAACTGCAATATCAATTTCCCCTACACCAAAGCAATGATGTTCCTCACCTACCTTCAAGGAGACTTAGTCGACGAATGGGCTACCAAGACCCAGGAATGGCTTGATAAGCAACCAGACCAAGCCGACCCATGGCTTTGGAATGGCGTCGAAATCGCCTTCAAAAAGCAATTCCGCGACAACTTGGAACAAGAGAACGCTCGCCTAGAACTTGACAAGGGATTCCGCATGACGGGATCAGACATTGACAGCTACGTGACTAAATTCGAGAAAACGGTCCGCTTAGCTGGCTACCGCCTAGATGACCAACTGGTCCTCGACAAATTCACGAGAGGATTACCCATGGACCTCTACCGCAATGCCTATCAATTCCATGACCCCAGAAACTACTCGCAATGGAAGACTGCCGTAATCGAACAGCAGAAGAAGTACCTTCACATGAAGGCTAGGCAAGACGGGTTCGGACGACTACCCACTACTCAACGCCCCAAGCAGCAACAAATGCGCTTCCAAGCACCACAAAGGCCCAACCAACCAGCATGGCGTCAGTACCAGAACCACCCTGACGCGATGGACACCACCCCGGGAAGAATTAGAGCCCGAGTGGCCGAAGTAGGCGACCCAAACCGCCCGGAAATCAACCATCGCGACAATCGTCCCCCATTCCCACCGAGAGGAGGATTCATGCAACGCGGACGGGGAGGACGCGGAATCTTTGACGCTAAGGACGTCACCTGCTACAACTGTGGGCGCAAAGGCCACTTCTCACGCGACTGTTCCCAGCCTCGCCAACCACGACCAGGATTCAGCGGGCCTCCTCAAGGACGGAGCGCCTACATCGAAGAAGTTCCTACCGCACCCCAGAGCGTAGCGGAGGAACCACTCATCAACCTAGATGAGCCTGCAATCACCCCTCAAGAAACCGACACGCCGATGACCCTCATGATGGGCAAAATGGCGGAGCTCCACAATCAGATGGGGGAATGGATGAGGAAGGATTTTCCCGACGCCTGAACCCATCGGCCTGGGTGAGGGCTTCTCAATGTAACTCGCAGTTCATAACGCGCTATCGATCTATGCATGTTTCAGTTTCGATCCGCACGAGTAACTCAATGGCCGACAAACAAGCACTAGTGGACTCAGGAGCCACTAACAACTTCATGCATCCCAACTTTGCCAAACAAATGGGCATTGGGATTAAAGAACTAGAACGACCCCGTAACATTTGGAACATCGACGGGACTCATAACAAAGGCGGGAAGATCACCCATTACACCGACCTGAACGTACAAACGGATGGGAAAGTCAAAACGATCCCGTTCTTCATCACAGACGTAGGAGGGGAAGACATCATACTCGGATACCCCTGGCTCGCCACCTTCCAACCCAGAATCCACTGGGCCACCGCAACGCTGGACACCAAGCAGTACCCCATCATCATACGCACAACCAATCCGCTTAGACCATTCACAGCACGGTCGGCGATGGAACAACTACGGCAGACACTCGAACAATGCATGGACCAACACAAAGAACATATCCTCGCAGAACTAGAAGAGGATTCACTACCCATCCATCTACGAACCACGGCAACGGAATTAGCGATCACGGCACAGCAGTACACGGAGAAAAAGGAGATCCCAGATGAATACAAGCGACACGCAAAGGTCTTCAGCGAGGAAGAATCAACATCGCCTCCCACCTTCCAGACCATGGGACCACGCAATCGAATTCAAACCGGACGCCCCTGATCACATCGACTGCAAAATTCTACCCTATGAACCAAGCGGAAGACAAAGCACTCAAGGAATGGCTCGACGCGGAACTGGCAAAAGGATACATCAGGCCCTCCAAATCCCCGTATGCATCACCCTTCTTTTTCATCAAAAAGAAGGACGGAAACTACGACCAGTACAGGACTATCGCGTAATCAACAAATGGACCATACACAACCAATACCCACTTCCGTTAATACCAGAACTCATTGCAGATCTAAGCGGTGGAGTAATCTTTTCTAAATTCGACGTACGATGGGGATACAACAACATACTCATCAAAGACGGCGACCAGGAAAAGGCAGCGTTCAAGACAAAATACGGGCTATACGAACCATTGGTCATGTACTTCGGACAAACAAACTCGCCGGCCACCTTCCAAGCCATGATGAACTACATCATCGCCCCACTCATCGAGTACTTCGAACGCAAAGGAACCATCATACGGGCATACATGGACGACATTGGCATCGCAACGACAACGACAGAACAAGATCACACAGAAGCCGTACACGCAGTCTTGGACCTCCTCGAAGAACACGACCTCTACCTGAAACTGGAGAAATGCACCTTCCACTCCTCATCCCTCGATTACCTGGGGGTAATCATTGAAAAGGGGGTGATCCGCATGGACCCCATCAAAATTTCGGGCATACGCGAATGGCCTACCCCAAAAACCGTCCAACAGGTGCGATCTTTTCTGGGCTTCTGCAACTTTTACCGGCGCTTTCATTCGAAATTTTGCCACACACGCACGACCCCCTCAACAAACTCACCCGCAAGACACGGAATGGACATGGGGAACGGAACAACAACAGGCAATTCGACAAACTCAAGGAGCTAGTGACCCAAGAACGGTACTCAAACACCCAGAACTAGATAAACCGTTCGAACTAGAGGTCGACTGCATCAGGATACGCCGTTAGGAGCTGTACTACTCCCAACGAAGGTGAAGACAACAACGCCACCCTATCGCATACTATTCGCACCACCTCAACGCCGCGGAACGAAACTACGACATCTACGATCTGGACACTACTCGCCATAGTCAAAGCACTACGCAACTGGAGACAGTACCTTGCAGGATCACCACACAAAATCAAGGTATTCTCGGACCACATGAACCTGCAATACTGGAGATCCCCTCAAAGATATCGAGACGCGTAGCCCGGGAAGTACTCGAACTCTCTGAATATGACATAGAGATTCACCACATCAAAGGCACAGCCAACGGACGAGCAGACGCACTATCCAGGCGACCGGACTACGATCAAGTGGACCACGACAACGAACAAGTCACAGTATTACCCGACCACATCTTCGTCAGAGCAGCAGAGATCGACACCACGGAAGACCCAATACGACTCGGAAACACAATAACCGTCGCAGAAATGCAACCCACAAACCAGTGTACACCCAAGACAAAGAAACCATCCGACGATGGGTCGACCCTCACAAACTCAAAAGATCGAAGGCACATGGTACAAGGACGGGCGACGCGCAGTCACGGGAGACCAACTGAACGAAGACATATCGTCCAAGCCCACCACGACTCCCCAGTACACGGACACCCGGGAATCAGCCGAACGATAAAATGGTCGAACGATACTACTGGTGGCCGGACTACGACAAGAGGTAAGACTACGTCAAGGGATGCGCGGATGCCAAAGGATCAAAGTGAACAACCGCCCCACACGCGCACCACTACAACCCATATTCCCGAACCGGAAGCCATGCCATTTGAAACCATAGCGCTGGACTTCATCACGAAATTACCCCAAGCGGACGGCTGCGACACATACTGACAGTAACAGACCACGACTGTTCAAAAGCGGCCATATTCATCCCATGCCTGGAAGAGATAAGCGCAGAGGAACCGCAGCATTGTAGTAAAACACGTCTTCTCCCGATTCGGACTACCGGCCGCATTATCAGTGATCGAGACCCACGATTCGCGTCCAAATTCACACGCGAACTATGCAAGATACTGGGAATCGAACAAAACATCTCCACGGCTATCATCCCGGACGACGGACAATCAGAACGCACCAATCAATGGTTAGAACAATACCTGCGCTTCTGGGTCAACGAACGACAGGACGACTGGATTCACTACCTCCCAATGGCGGAATTCACTCACAACAACTGGCCCAACGAATCCACAAAGGAATCCCCTTTCAACATCCTTATGGGGTATAACCCACGCGCCGATGGATCGATCGACCTCTCCCATCCCCACAGGTAGCACTCGCGTCAAACAGTTCAAAGAGGCTAGAACACGCGCCCAGGAACTGATGAGAAAAGCGCAGCAGGGGTGGATCAAACACAAAGATACGCCCAATACCAAATCGGGGACCTGGTCTGGCTCGAGGGACGCCACCTACGTACCAACCAACCACCAAAGCTTGCGCCCAGAAGACACGGCCCTTTAAGGTCTTCAGGTGATGTCCGCAGTCAACTATCGATTGGAACTTCCCACGCAGTGGAGCATTCACCCAGTGTTCCATACGGACCTTTGACCCTTATCGCGAAACTCCCACACACGGCCCCAACTATCAGCGCCCGCCACCAGATCTGATTGATGGCGAAGAAGAATACGAAGTCGAGAAGATTCTAGACTCTCGGCGCTTCGGCAGAACAAGAAACTGCAGTATTTGGTCAAATGGCGCGGATACCCGGACTCCGATAATCAATGGGTCTCGAAGGATGACGTATTCGCTGATGAAGCGATAAGGGAGTTCAAACGTTAAACCCCGCCAGAGACACATATAAGCGCAGGGCTTTCCCAAGAGACGTCCCCATCTCCCTCTCTTACATCCCATCTACTCATGTCCCAATCCCCAGTCCAAGTCCACTATGTCCTCGACGACCTACTCCCCATCTCAGTCCAGCCCACTGTCATCTCAGAACGCCCCGCCATCACCATCCCTGTCGCCTGCCCAGTCCGTTCAACCCAGCCCCAGTCGTCCAACTACCCCCTTCCATCCCTTCTTCCTTCGCCAACACCTACAGCAGCGGGCACACGAAGCCCGTCTCCGCAAGGCTATGTTCCCACGAGACCTCCGTCCC
>JANSJP010000282.1:0-34406 GCA_024734325.1 Lactarius hatsudake | reverse complement strand
TTCCCGCTGAACTCTCCGCCCTTGATTGAACACACGCCGCGAAAGTTGACGAGGATGACGTCAACCTTGTCCATTACGGGCCCAGAATGAGGTGCATCCGGACGCGCACCCATTGAGAGGGAACGGCGCAGTGCGCCGGCCTCTATCAGCGCACGACGAGCGGGCCACAATGGTTGCGTCGGGGTATTCGCGCCATCGATCTCCAAGGAGCGAGGTGAGGTTGAAGGTACACCGGCGATGCGCGCGATGCCGAGTGGTAGGTGACCAGGAGTTGACAAACGTGTGAGCTCGTTAAGGTTGGAACAAATAGTGGAACTTGGCGGTCACCGGTCACCACTGGCTGCAGAAGCACGATCCCGAGGACACTGGCCCGGATCTCACCTCGAACTACCGTGACATCCCGGTCTACTTGTGGTTTCGATCGAGAGGCCGTGTCGCGGCGCGGGTCGTGTATTCAAAAGAGGCACCCCCGGTTCTGCTTCCTAACCCCGAAATGCACGATAAAGTTCTTCATTCCACTAGCCACGTCCTCATCGGTAAACCTGTGTTTGTTGCATCTCTATCCCTCACAACTGTGGTGACCCGGGCCCCCTGTAATCAGCACCACTCCTGGCTCTTTGTGCTCCTCTTCCTCACCGTCGCGTCCCTCACCGGTCTCGCGACGCCTCTAGCACAACCATGGCACGATATCAGTGTCAAGCACGCCTGGAACGCCGTCCAGACCCCTGGGAGTGCCTTGGCCCCCTCCCCCCGGCATCACCATTGACCTCCCTATTGCGCTCCAGCCTGAGGAAGAGAACGTCTTGAGGGAAGCACTCTACGAGGTCAGCACCCCCGGCCGTCCAAAGTACGTCTCCTTAGACATCCCTCGCCCCCGATGTACTTATGTGCAGCGCTGCTCCGTTCTAGATATGGCAAGCACCTCTCAAAGGGAGGAGGTCGCCAAGCTTGTCGAGCCGCACCCAGATACGCTTCAGCTTGTCCACTCATGGCTTGCACATCACGGCGTGCATTCCTCCTCCATCTCGACGTCACACGGCGGCGGCTGGCTGACAGTCACGGACGTGCCCGTGCCCCGGGCTAACGAGCTCCTTGGTGCATCATACCAGCTATACCGACTCGCTGGGACGAACGACACGGCGATTCTGCGCACGGTCGGGTTATGCGCTCCCTAAGGTACTGCACGCACATGTGAAAACTGTCGCGCCGACGACATTCTTTGCCTCTACACGCACCCTCCAGCGGACACCACACAGTCACTCCGAGTCCGCCAGAGCAGCGGGGGGCGCCAGAGAAGGCGGCATCAAGAGGGCCCGTATCGGTGCTGTCGAGCCGCGATGAGGATATGACTCCGGAGGAATTGCGGCGGCTATACAACACGTACACTTATAATCCCACCGCACTTACCAAGAATGCGATTGGAATTTTGGGATACGGCAATGAGTTCCCGAGCCCGACAGATCTAAATATGTTCATGTCCGTGTTTCGGCCCGACTCGGACCCGGATGAGGTGACCTTCACCGTCGAGACGGTCAACGGCGGTCAATATGATCCCAGCTGGCCTGGCATGGAGGCTAGCATCGACGTGCAGTACGCGCAGGCCATAGCGTACCCAACCCCGCACGTCTTCTACAGCATCGGTGGCAAGCCCAGGTGGTCGCTCGTCGATCACCAGCCAGTCGTGGGCGACTTCTTTCTCATGTGGATGGCCTACCTGGTTCCCAGGAGACAATCCCGCAGACGATGAGCGCTTCGTATGCTGTCAACGAGAAGGACGTCCCGGCGGAATATGCACGGAGCGTGTGCGATATATTCATGCAGCTCGGTGCGCGTGGCGTCAGCATCCTCTTCTCGAGCGGCGACGACGGTGTCGGCGTTGGGAACTGCCAAGACGCCTCCGGAAGAGTCCAGTTCATCCCCAAGTTCCCCGCAACCTGTATGTGTGACGTTTTATCTCTCATTGAAAGCAGCACGCAAACGCAGGCAAGTCGCTTACCACATTACCACGGTTTCATAGGTCCCTACGTCACTAGCGTCGGTGGAACGAAATCAATCCCTGAGGTCGGTGCGGAGCTCTCAGGGGGCGGGTTCTCGAAATATTTTGAGCGCCCCGCTTACCAGAACGTCGTTGTGCCCGCCTTCCTCCATAGTCTCGGCAGCCAATATGACGGCATGTACAAGTGCGTTCCTGCCGTGACCGACCCAACCTATTCACACTTTGTAATTTTGTGATTTGTGCAGCCCTGGCGGTCGCGGGATCCCCGACATCTCAGCACAGGCGCTCGACTTCGTGATCATCCTCCACACCAATCCCTCTCACGTGAGCGGCACAAGCTGTTCGACACCGGTGCGTCTTAAGCCTATCGCCCCTCACCCTATTCTGCTTCGTCCATCCCCGAGCATCTAGTTGATTTCCAGTGTGCAGACCGTAGCAGGGATAATCGCAATGCTCAATGACTACTTAATTTCTGAAGGCAAGGACCCCACTTGGGTTCCTGAATCCATGGTTATACACGAAGGACGAGGGGATGTTCGGCCTCAACGATATCAAATCTGGGTCGAACCCTGGCTGCGACACTGATGGATTCACCGCCGTCCCTGGATGGGACCCAGTTCGTCCTTGTTTGCCTCTGTATTTTTTATTTTCTTTTGACTTGGGCTGACGGATAGGTCACGGGTGTTGGGACGCCGGACTTTTCCGAACTGCTACACGTCCTTCGTACAAGAATAGGCCCGGGA
The DNA here is from genome assembly GCA_024734325.1 of Lactarius hatsudake. NCBI lineage: Eukaryota > Fungi > Basidiomycota > Agaricomycetes > Russulales > Russulaceae > Lactarius > Lactarius hatsudake. The sequence goes on along the minus strand of JANSJP010000282.1, from coordinate 31,667 downwards.
AGCCAGAAACGAACATTTTGGGACCTATTTAAGAAGGGCGATACAGCGCCTCTCGAAATGCCAAGGGAATAGACGAGCATTTTCTCATCAATTCCTCGACCCGCGCCACACCCGGGCGTGCCCACGAGCAGAACTAGAAATAGCCCACAACCCCTCCGAGTAACAACGAAGTTCGGGCCCCATAGAGGTCCCATTAGCTGCATAGGCGAGTGCGCGTCGACTCAGACTTGCACGTCCCTGTTGCCCCTCAACCTGGTTCACGCCACTTGGTCCGCTCCCACTTCGAGATCGGGGATGTATCCAAGATCTATCAGGATAAAAGGGTAGAGGGATCATGTTATTTTTTCTTTTTGTTTCAAAAAACTATTATCGTGCGCCGAGGACAGATTATTCCACGTAGCACTTCACTTGTAACTGCCCAACACCGAATTATGAGACGTATGGGTTTAGTGGAATTTTGTGCCCTGAAATGTAGATTGCTCATTGCTCAGACTCAAGTACAGCTCGCTCATCGCTCACTGCGGAAACCAGTCAAAGTGAAATGTGATGCGGGACTTTTAGAACTGAACATGGCGGTGGTGTAACGAACTTCGAGACGTTCGCATCCCTGGCAACTATCTCCGTTACGGCCGCAACAATGGTCGCTTTGACTTCCACGGTGAGTCTCGCACTTCATCTCGTGTTACACCATTCTATTGTTTGCACCCAGTATGTACACTTCTCTGCCTTGTAACCGTCAGGCTCGTTACTCTCCCCTCTCAGAAGCCTTCCAGTGGTGACGTCAGCTGAGGCGTTCGACCCGTAACCTATTCAAAGTCGGGCACCATGGTGCCGATTCCCATCTCCATCGCCCGATCCACAGTCGCAACAGCAATGCCAACATCCTGCGCCCCGAGCCCTACAGTCTTGAATATCGTGACGTCGCCTGTGCCCACCGACAAAAGCTCAGCGACTCTCGGAGCGTCGGGCTCCCAGGTCCACAAGTCCTCTTCGATTCCGGCAGGGGCGCGGCGCAGGAGTTGACCAACTTCCACCATGGCCGCCTGCGGGACCCCCGCAGCGATGAGCTCCCCAGCCTCGACCGCACACGCAGCGCGCGAGTCGACGACGACCGCGCGCGCCCGCCTAATGAGCGCCGTGTCGACCTCGGCCATCTCGGGCTTATAGCTGCCCCACCAGAATGACGTGCGTCCCAGGGCGCACCCAAGAGGAAGGGAACAGCGGCGATGTGGAGGACGTTGCGCAGCAGATGCAGTCTGCCTGGCGGACCGCCGCCTCGATAGATGACTCGCGATGCTGCTCGTCGGGACTCGACGAGAGCGCCACGAAGGACGTCCTGGGGTAGTCGCGCTGCAGATCGCCGAGGAGAGCGGAGAGACGGGCGTTGTGGGTGCGGTTGATGACGGTGATGCAGGCGATGGTGGGGTACGTGTCCAGGAACTGCCGGATGTGCGAGCTGATTTGGAGGCCGGCACCGAAGGCGACTAGGTGACGGAACCTGGCTGTCGCTGGCGGGTGCAGAATCACGGTCGCGAGGACGGATCCTAGAGAGAGATGACTCAGGAGGTCCGCGCGAGTGGTAGTACAGTACGACGTACCGGCGGCAGTGCGGAGGGCTGTCAAGGCACGGGCGTTGACGAGTGCCTTTGTGGCGCCAGTTGCTTCATCCAGGACGAGAGTGGATGCGGGAATGCCACGGGTGTCGGCTGATAACAAGGGAACAGAAACGACCTTTATGGTTGTTCCGATATCGGGGATGCGTGCTGGCATGAAGAGCACACGGTGTTCTGGGATATCGATTGCGGTTCTTTGTGGTGACACGAGCTGATCATTGTCGTGGGAAAGAGAGAAGAATACACGAGCAACGATGGACTGGAGATGGTGAGTGGTGAACGAAGCGGTGACTCGAGATACTTGTTCGGCCGATAAGACTAGCATTGGTAGTTGTTGACCCGCGCGACTGGTGCGGTACCCGTGAGAGAGTACGAATAAAAACCTTGGTTCGGATGCACAGGAGCATCTTCAAATAAGACAGAAATGGTGATCCAATCTCCAATTAGCGATGCAAGCCTGTATGTATCTGAATGAAGCTAGAAATGGACAGACCATGAGAATATGAAATAAAAACTCACTGAACAATAGCAAAACGAATCAAACACCTAGGCATATGGGAAACATAAGGCCTCCTTTTCCTAATGAACAGAACAGCTATTTCCCCTTTCCAGGGAATGAGAGGAAAGTTATGCTGTAAGTTTGGGTTTGGGCCAAGGCGATTGTCACTGGCAAGATAGCCGGTAACTAAGATCTTGTGGCCAGCAACAAGATAAAGATAGTCGGACTGTGACGATACTCGGACCTTCACCCGACATGCTCACAACTGCCACTCAATGATGACTCGGTTCACAGTAAGGGCACAGACCTCTCCACCTGAGTCATCGTTATGGCAGTACTGTAATATTTTGTGTCTCTCTCTTTGGTATCATGGCAGGCAGAAGCAAGTAAGCGGAATCCACTTATAGTCAGCTCAGGGATCAATTAATGTCCAATATATTGACCACTTAGTTGACTTGACTGTTATTGTGAACTATATTAAGACAATTGAATAATTTGTAGACCTCTCTCTATGTGTCAGACAATTATAAATAAAAATACTCGAACAATTAGATATTTGTCGCTTGCTCAAGAGCGCTCTGATTATTTCCAAGTGTATTTAAACTTAATTGTCAGGCACCAGCCAACATGAACACTAGAGTGTAAATATGCTTGGAAATAATTAGGGCACTCTTAAGCAATAGACTAATATCTAATTGTTTGAGTATTTTATTTATACTTTTCTGACACATAAAGAGGGGTCTACAAATTATTCCGTTATCTTAATATAATTTGCAATAACAATCAAGTCAACTTAGTAGTCCATATATTGGACATTAGTCGATCCCTTATTCATCCTCCACTTATCTGCTCCTGCCTGCCATGCATACAGATGTTGTTGTCGCACTCTTTCTAGTTGCATCAATGAACTTGAACAAATGATCTTGTCGGCATTTCTCTGACACAGGATATAGGAATCTGTCATCTTCCGTGTCTATCAAGAACGATGATTGCTCATTTGTTTGCTCCCCCATTCTTTGACGTTTTTCTGTTACAGGCCTCTTGTTCCAAGACAGTGTGGTGATTGTCAGTTAGTTGAGACACAGCGTCTTCTGGTCTAAGTTTCATGATCCAGCCGGATCGTTCGTTCCGAGGTCAAGGGTTCGGGCTCGGGGATCGATGATGAAGACAGGCAGAGGGTAATCTCTGCGAAAGATGCTAAGAGAAGAGAGGGACGCGCAAGTCACACAAGGTGTGCAAACAGTGGCTGGGATTTGGAAAGCTTAGACAAGGAGACTAGCTACGATACAACCTCGTACTTATAGTCGTACAAACTGTGATTTTCGTTACTCTTTTCTACGATATATGGGGACGCGTAAGTGCAGTCCCCAGGCCGCGTAAGCAGTCCGCTGGCGATGACGAGTCAACACGAAACGTTTGCGCAATTACTCTTCTGCCACGTCACGTGTCACGTGATCGTGACACAGCCCCCCTACTAGACGAAGGCGTCTCGCCTTCGAATCCTATCGTGTAACGTCTCTCTGGGACTCCCTGGTCGTATGGAATGTAGCGTGGCGTGATGGTGCGTGTGACGCACTGAGTGTCGTAATATCTGGGATGGCGTACCGGGACGTAACAGCGATTACCCCGCTGGCAAAATTGATGAGGGAGGGGGCACTCCCGGGAGACGTGTCCCCCTTCGCAGAACAGACAGTGAACGTCTCGTGGCTCGTCGTCATGGAGGACGGGAAAGGGAAGAGGAGGGCGAGGGGGTGCCATAGACATAACCGGTAGTGGTGGACGAGGGGGGACGGGGCAAGGGGCGACTCCCTCGAGTGAGTCTAAGTGAGCTCGGAACCTGCGATCATTAGAGTTCGGTTCGCTGATGTGGTAGACATCGAGAAGGCTGGTGGGGAGGGGTCGGGGAAGGAATGGATGCATGCGCGACGCGATGTTAGACTCTCTAAGCCTCTTGTCGATGCCCTCTGCTTCCGCCAGCCAGTCGTTCCAGGCGTTATCTAGCTCCCTCATCCTCGTGAATAATTCGTGCTTCCTATGCGTCAACCACCTGAATCTGTGTACTTCCGCGCAAACCCCCGGATCTGCGACATAAGCGATCGCGCGATCTACATCGATCCTTGCCGGGTGACTTTCCAAGAAGAGGGAAAAGGAATGCCCTGCCGCCGGGCCGACTTGCACGCGCGGAGGCTGGGGAATAGCGTAGAGGACTTTGTAATATTGTGGCTTGCCGCGTCCTTCCGTCCTGAGCGCTACTGGCTGGTCCCGCTGGTTGATGGCGAATCTGATAAAAGGGGCCGGTCCGCGTGTTCCGTCTTCGAACAAGATGTCAAAGCTGTATGGCTCCGTAGGCCTGACTACCTTCCACCCCGCTCCCGGGTGTTCGGGATCTGGTGGTCCCGCTAGGGTCATCGGGGGTGGCAACCGGAGGGCTGCTTCGAATGGGTTGTGTACTGGTTCCGGGCTATCTGAGAGTTCTATTGGATCGTCTGCACTCCCTAGCACGGGCCCGACTGCTTCGACTCGAAGCTCGACGACAGCCTCCTCTATCGGCGGGGGAACGTCGTCCGGATACTCTCCCCGTTCGACTACGGCTTGTCGTGCTAGCTCCTCTCGCCTTTCGCGCCTCAGACGTTCTCTACGGTTAGCCCTGGCCTGGGAATGACGGCGTCTGCTCGTGTCCGAGTCTCTGTAGGTGAATGTCCCGAACGAGTCTTCCTTGGTCGTCGGCGTGTCAGCCCTAGTGTTACGATCTCCGACCACGCCGACTGCCGGGGACCTGGTGCAGGGCCCGGAGAGCCCGCAGGATGCCAGCAGTGGTACATTGGCGCGTGCTAGGGAGAGGTTCCGGAAGGCTCTGGACTCTGACGTCACCGATCACGTGACCGAGGCCTAGGCTGACCTGGACCGATGACGATAGATGGCGCAATCGACCGCGTGACCTTTCTAGAAGGTTCCGCGTCTGCGCACGGACCACAGAACCCGAGAAAGCGGACTTAGCTGGGTACGAACCTTATGTACCTGCATGTATATATACCTGTAGTTGTTTCGTCCTCAAGTCCCCAGACTTGAGTTACTTAGCAATACCAGCTAGTATCTTGGGAACCTTGCTCTGCCTCGCTCTAAGCTCCTTTCCGCTTATCTTGTGCATCACCGTTCTCGCCTCGCCTCTTCGTGCGTGTGCCTTTGACCGATCTCAGTCTCCTTTGTCATCGTCGTCGACAATGCCTAAGTCGTCTTCCGCTAAGCCTGCCGCGGGTGCCTTGAACCCTGGACGTCGCCCCGCTGGTGGCGTTACACCTAGCGTCATGGTCTAATGGGAGACGGGCCCATTCTTCTACGCGTTGAAAGATAGCGAGCCGGTCTTCCTCAGGCAGTTCGGCATCTGTCACGAAATAGTGTTGAGGCGGGTGATGAGGAGCGGAGACGAGAGGTGCAGTGGGAGAACAGTAGGGTCTCAAGACAAGAGCAGCGTCGTCGTGATCCATAGCTATGAAGTTGATGGATTGGACGGGTGGCCTTTCACAGTTTTTATACTCTTGAACGAGCTCTTCTGCGTGAACATCTCCAGCATCTTCCCAACTGTCGTAAGCGTCAGCATACCCTTTCCAATGCACGAGGTATTTGCAACGATTTTCTTCTGCCCGTCCTCCTCTCGCCACGTATTTCATCCACCTCCCATTCTTCTTCTCCATCAATAATGTCTGGAGGTGGTTCTTCGAAGTTCTTTCTGAACATTCGTGTCTCTCGATACGGGGTTAGTAATGCGGCGTGGAAGACGTTTGTGAATCTTCCATCGCGGCGGCAGGACTAATCGATAGGACGTTCTCGAGATTACTTGGGCTATCATAAAGGGGCCGTAACGTCGAGGAGCTAGTTTCGCGGTTGGGTGCGTGGTCTTCAGGTTCGTAGCTTCGAGCCAGACCTTCTGTCCCACCGCGTATCGTTCGTGTTTCGTTTCTTTGATCCAGGTTTCTTGTGTCGACTTCATGGCTTCAGAAGCCGCTGTTCTGGCTTCTCTCAATTGCACTAATCGATTTGTGGCTTCGACAGACCTTGTCTCGTCGTTCGCCGGTTGGTGTACTCGAGGTTTAAATCCAAACAGCAGTTCGAAAGGAGCATGTCTGGTGGTCTCCGATCTCCAAGCGTTCAGCGTGTACTGGGCTATCGGTAGCCAATCCGCCCAATTGTCTCTGTGATTGCTGAAAATATGCAGGTACTGTTCCAATCTCTGATTGGTCCTTTCTGACTGCCCATCCGTTTGTGGATGATACGCCGTACTGATGTTCTGTTCGACCTGCAGCTTCGTTAGGAGCTCGCGGAATACGGTAGCCGTGAATCGTGGATCTCTATCCAATATGATCCGTTGGGGCAGGCCGTAGTGCGGTTAAGACGTGTTTCAAATATAACGACGCTGTTTCGACCGCGCCTATGGTTTCTTTACACGGTATGAAAATGCTAGCTTTTGTGCAACCTTGATCTGTTGTCGTCAGGATAGTGTCGTATCCCTTTGATCGTGGCAACTTCGTAATGAAATCCAACGCGATAACTTGGAACGGTAACTGCTCTTGTTCGTGTGTTATCGGATAGATCGGGATTTTTGGTTTTCCCGGCATGTTCTTACTGGATTGACAAAGTCCGCATCCGTTAACGAAGTCCGTGATGTCTTCTTTCATCTTTGGCCACCAGTAATGCTGCTGAATGGCGTCTAGCGTTTTCTGTGATACCGTGGGTGTCCATGTAACGTTCCACCGGACGTTCTTCTAGCGGCGTCTTGTAGGGAGGGCTACTAGGGACGGGAGACGACCTAACGATCACGAGAGATGTCGAAGTTACTCACACGGGCGGCGGATCAGCTCGCAAGTTATGCGTAACAAGGTTTGCCCAGAGGATATGAGCAAAGAGGAAGGCGGTGTATTGGAGAAGGGCGTCGGCAAACAGCTCGGCGCAAGGAAGATGGTACAAGTCAAGGTGGCTAACAGCACACGTCGACAGGAGAGATGAGAGGAGAAAGGAAGGGACGCTTGGCAAACAGCGCAAACCAGCTAAGGACAGTCAAGGGAGATAAGCACCAAAGGCACAACAGCACTCTATTGGCAGACAGCCAAGTAGGAGGCAAGTACAATGGGTGGTATAGTCCAAGAAGTCAAGCTTAGGTCTTCAGCGACCATAAGCCCATCTACTTATACAAGTCCAAGGAGGTTTGAACCCCAGCTTGGAACTCCGAAACTCTAGTAGGGGGATCCTAGGAATGAGTCACAACGAGTCAGAGATAAGAGTCGACCAATGGCAGTAAGGCGCAAAGGTATGAGTCAGAGATAAGGGAAGCCATATCGCAATCCATCAGAATCAAGGCACTATCGATCAGGAACGTACGAGTCATCAAACATGAGGCAGTCGAGACCGGTCCAGGCACAAGCTCATCTGGGCCCTTCTGGTGCAGGTCTAGCCAGGTCACGTGCCAGGGTCACGTGACGGGCGGGCGCTAAGATCACGTGCGCATTAGCAGTGGGAATGCAATGCATAATCTTGGTGGTAGTTCTTCCGTCTTTGCTGAATCGCACTTGCATATGTCGTCCAACGGTGTCCGGGGTCTTCGCGAGGGGTGTTCGAGGGTCAGGTGAAGGCGAAAACGTGACAGTCCAGCTGTCATCGCCGAGTGAAATAAGGCAATTACCCCCCTCTTAAGGGCCAGGTCGTCCATGACCACAAGGCGGCCCGCCCGGAAGAAGAGACTGGCGTCCTCTACAATGAGTCCCCGGGAGACTAAGGCACGAAGGGCCGGTTCGTGGGATGCCTGTGCGATGCAGATGCGGTCGTCCAGAGTCGAAGTTTGCAGTGCCGTTACGAAGAGAGAAGGAGGTAGGACCAAGACATTTTCGTTGTCCGCAGAGGAGGCAGAAGCAGAGACAAGACCTGGGTGTCGGGAAAGGGCATCGGCCTGTAGCAGAGAACCGGGACGATGTACGAGACGGAGGTCGTAGTCTGCCAGGACGTTCACGAGGCGGGCCACGCGACGACTAATGCGTTGGGGATGGCGATAATGAAGAAGGTTTGCGTGGTCCGTAAAAACGGTGACCGAGTGAGATGCGCCGACCAATAGATGTCGCCAATGCTCGAGACCCCGCACTAGCGCCAAGAATTCGCGGTCATACACGTCATAATTTCTCTCGGCACCAGTAAACGACTGGGAGAAATAACTGACTGCCTGTGCTTTCCCTTGGGAATCGCGTTGCGTGAGTATCGCACCCAATGCTTCTGCAGACGCGTCAGTCTGCAATTCGTAAGGCTTTTTCTGATCTGGTTGGCGTAGTGCTGGCCGACTAGTCGCTATTTCTAGAAGGCGAGATAGTGCCTCTGTACACGCGTTAGTCCAGACGAACGGCACGTCCTTTTTGAGTAGTGCGTTGATGCGGGCGAGCGATAGCAGCGAAGCCTGGTATAAATGGCCGCTGATAGTTCAGGACACCGAGTGTACTCCGAACTTGGCGTACAGTAGATAGCGTGTGCGGCCAATCCCGCAATCCGCTGACTTTATCGTTTCCCATCCTGATGATTCCGCGAGAGATAGTCATACCTAGGTAGTCTATCTTGTCGACTCGAAGACGCATTTGGACAACTTGAGGAAGTAGCTCTCTCTTTCCAGAAAGTCTAGTACGGCAGAGACGATTTCTCTGTGTCTTTCAGTATTTTGCATGGTCGCAATCAAGATATCATCCATATAGATGAAGAGTTCTCCCAGGTATTTGTCCAGCAGGGGTCTGAATAGGCGACCCATCGCGCGAGAAAACGTTGCTGGAGAATTTGTCATGCCGAAATACATTACTAAGGGTTCAAAGAGTCCCACTGGTGTCTTGAAGGCTGCTTTCCATTGATCGCCTTCCTTGATGAGGATATTGTTATATCCTTCTTTGACGTCGAACTTTGTGAATAGACACTTGTCGCTCAGCGCTGTGATGATACTGTCGATTAGTGGAAGCGGATATTCATCTCTAACCGTCCACGCGTTGAGTTCTTTGTAGTCTTGTACGGGTCGGAGTCCTCTGTCTTTCTTTTGATGAAGAATAACGGAGAGGCATAAGGCGATTTTGACTCTCGGATATATCCCTTTCGTAATTGCTTGGCCAGGAAAGCGCGCAAATCGTTCATTTCATTGGCGTTCATGGGGTACACTTTGCTACTAAGTCGTTCCGGTGCTCCTTCCTTCAAGACGATAGCGTGATCATCGATCCTTGAGGGTGGAAACCTTTTTGCGGCTTCTTCCGAGAAGACCGTGGCGTAAGCGGCATACTGTTCCGGCACTTCCGTAGTCCTCTTTACTCCCGCCGCCATGGCCATTTTCTGGGCTATCGTCTTGTTGATTTTTTCTCCTCCCTGCGAGAAGTTCATAGGTCCCCCTCGATAGGTATTAGCCGTCCAGTCGATGATCGGCGATCTCAATTTGAACCACGGCAGCCCAAGTATGGCTCTGCAGGAGCCTAGGTCGGTAACGAAGAAGTCGAGTATATCTTTGTGTTGACCATCGATAAGGGTGAGTCTGCATCTTTCCTTTATCGTTCCGTCAGCATTAATTGTTCCATCTGCGTTTCGGACGTCTACGGTCTCTACGTTTTCCAGGGCGAATCCGAGTAAACGGGCCGCTCCTCTGTCGATAAAGTTCCCACTTGCCCCCGTATCTAGAAGAACAAGCAGATTCTGATTTGTTCCGGAAACCTGCGCCGAGACGGTGACCGAGGAAGAGGTTACACTCTTCATTTCGTTGATCGATAGTACGTCTTCATCTCCCGTGTCTAACAGGAGAGCCAAGATAAACTCCTGGCGTTCCGCAGACGACATATTCAGTACCGCGAGTTTGGCCGACTCCATCGACATTGGTTCTTGTGCAAGAGGTGACGAAGAACTTTCTTCCGCTTTCACTATGTTTGTTATGCGCTGCGGCTGGCCTGGCCGTTTCTTTGGGCAGGCATTCGACATATGTCCTTGTGCCATACACCGGAAGCAGTGGCCTTCTTTCTGGCATTTCACCTTTTCTTCCGGGGTTCTTTTTGTCTGCCAGGCTGGCTTCTGCGTCGTTTGAATATTGTCGACATCCATAGGGATGACCTGGTCGTTGCGCGGGCGGTGAACTTGGGTTGCTTTGGTCGGTCCCATTTTCTGTACGTCCGTCTTTCCTCTACTGAGATTCGCGATGGCGTTTGAAATGGCTTGGTATCGCTGCGCTTCTTCGCGCGCAGCGTCTCGCCACTCCGACATTTTCTTGGGCATATTCGGCCTTCGGAGGCATGCAACGAGCAAGCCTTTCTTCAGGCCTCGTTTGAAGAATTCAATCGTGCCATTGGCATCGACGTCCCATCCGGCGGCGGTAGATAGTTGATCGAAGGTGGCGATATACGAATCCACGTCGTCGCCCGTCATTGTGAGTGTCGTGAGCTTCTGCAGAGCATTTTGTTCGCTCAGAGTATCAGTCCAAGCACTCTTGAAGCTCGCCTCGAAGGCGTTCCAGAGCGCCTCATCCTTTTCATCCAACTTCAGGACGTGAGTGGTTACGCTGTCATCGAGCTCCCTGCTGATCCTGTCGGCCCAGTTGTCTACCTTCGGTCCGCGAATGTACGATAGTGCGAGACTAACGCGACTGTAAGGTAGGACCATAAGTTCATGAGCTCGATTGATCCTTCGATACTGGTGAAATTCCCAGAGAAATTGGAGACTCTTTGCTCTTTCTCCCGTAAATTCTTTTGGTGCCTGCCCCTTTAGAGAGCCTGTGGATGGTGGTGTGGCCATGGGTACGGGTGGTATGGCGGGCAGGAGTGAGGCGAAGACGCGAGGTGTGATAGGAGGTAGTGCGGGTCGTGGTACGTTCGTTCGCTTCTTCTGCTTTGTCAAGGTATCTGACGAGCTGTCGTTTACAGCTTCGACGGGGTTATTCCTCCAGGCGTTTGGGTCTGTAGTTGTAGTTCCTGCTAATTGTAATCCCCACAAACGCGGTTCGTCGATGACGTTTGTGTTATGCGTACACCAACCGTTCTCGTGCGGGTAAACTTCATACCAGCAGTCTTCGGCTTCGAAATATTCAACGTCAATTGCCTGATTATTGGCCGCTACGAGCCTGTAACCTCTGGATGACTCCCAGAAGCTTCCTACGCCGGCAAGATTGTTGATGTTCGGGCGTGTTCGGCGTACTACGACGCGACGTTCGGCAAGATCACTTTCGTCTTGCGCGGGTTCGATAAATGCTCTTTCAGCAGACGGTGCTGGCGTGTACAAGGTAATTGTATCTTCGGCCAGTCTGGTCGTTATTCGATAGGCCACGCAACGAGCGTGGAGTCGTTAGGTGGTCTAAGCTTGTTTCACGATCCAGCCGGATCGTTCGTTCTGAGGTCAAGGGTTCGGGCTCGGGGATCGATGATGAAGACAGGCAGAGGGTAATCTCTGCGAAAGATGCTAAGAGAAGAGAGGGACGCGCAAGTCACACAAGGTGTGCAAACAGTGGCTGGGATTTGGAAAGCTTAGACAAGGAGACTAGCTACGATACAACCTCGTACTTATAGTCGTACAAACTGTGATTTTCGTTACTCTTTTCTACGATATACGGGGACGCGTAAGTGCAGTCCCAGGCCGCGTAAGCAGTCCGCTGGCGATGACGAGTCAACACGAAACGATTGCGCAATTACTCTTCTGCCACGTCACGTGTCACATGATCGTGACACTAAGGCTTGCACAAGTTCTGTGTTTAAGAAAGTTTTTGTGAGAAGAGCACTCATAATTTCATTTGTTGTTAAATTGCTGAGAACAGTGGACATATGTGTGCGGAAGACGGTGTTTAAAAAAACAGGATCAGAAGATGGTGTGTACATTTTACAGATTCTCGTTGCAGCTTACAGAAAGAGCTTACATAGATTATAACTGGATTTATGAATTGACAATCGCTTATAAGTGCTTACAAGTCTCATGGGCAGTGTGACTGCAACCCAGTTGTAGGCGCTTATGATTTCCGTTCGTGTCTCGTTGTAGGTACGTACAATTCTTTATGGCTGAATGATCATTTCTGGCTAACTCTCATTTCTCACTTGTAAAATCCTTAGTAAACTCAGCAGTCTTTAGTTTAGTTGTTGTTCTCGCGCACTTTGAAGCGTCCGACCCCTTGCAATTAAGCATTGCTCGAAGGAGGGCCGTGCCAGTACTTTCCTGGAGAACTATCATTCAAGTTGCTTCACTTGGACTACAATCTATCTACCACACAGCAGCTATGGGTATTTCCTGCGAAAACAGGATATCGTCTTGAGGAGAGCTGAAGATGCAAGAGATCAGATATCGATCAGATTCGGTTGATCGAATACGCCGCGGGTCGTCAGAGGCACGTCGACGTGGATCGGATTCACACAAGAGGGGTTTCTTCAGAATCTATCGAATACATCCCGTAATCCCATTAATATTGATCCGCCTTCTACCCCTCCATTCTGATACTTCTCCGGGAGTGGCGAATTCCTGGGCGTGTTGTGTGGCCATGATAAAGAAAATAGAGATATGGAACTTGATGTCAATGCGCACTCGCTCATGTACCAGTGTCATCCCTGTGTCCTTTCACGCGTTGTTTATCCAGGAAAGAAGTTGAGGGGTGAGAAATGAATGTTTCCTAGCCGTGCTTGTAGGCAGGTGTGGCACGAGTCGAGGAATTGATGAGAAAATACTCGTCTATTCCCTTGGGATCTCGAGTGGTTGCTGAATCGCTCTTGTTAAATAGGTCTGAAAATGTTCGTCTCTGGTTTCCCGGGTCTATTCCTGCACGAAGTACGTGCAGCAGTCTGGAAAAGTCTGGCGTCCCAAGACCCGTAACCTATCCAACCCACAAGTCAGCGCAAGTCAAAATAAATAAATAACGAGTCGAACAGGGTCCCATCCGGGGATGGCAGTGAATCCATCAGTGTCGCAGCCAGGGTTGGACCCAGATATGATGTCGTTGAGGCCAGACATCCCTTCTGTGCTGTACAACCAGGGATTCAGGAACCCAAGCGGGCTCTTCCCTTCCGAAATTAAAAAGTCATTGAGCAGTGAGATTATGCCTGCCACGGTCTGCACACTGGCGATCAACTGGATGCTCGGGGATCGACGAAGCAGAGTGGGGCGACAGGCGATGTGTTTAAGACGCACCGGTGTCGAACAGCTTGTGCCGCCCACACGAGCGCCAGCGGAGTGGATCACGATCACGAAGTCGAGCGCCTGTGCTGAGACGTCGGGGACACCGCGGCCGTCAGGGCTGCGCAAATCACAAAATTACAAAGTAAGAATAGGTTGTGTTAGGTCACGGCAGGAACGCACTTGTACATGCCGTCATATTGGTTGCCGAGGCTGTGGAGGAAGGCGGGCACAACAACGTCCTGGTAAGCGGGGCGCCGGAAATAGTTCGAGAACCCGCCCCCGGAGAGCCCCGCGGCGACCTCAGGGTCTGATTGCGTCGTTCCGCCGACGCTAGTGATGTAGGGACCTGCGAAATCGTGGTGATGTGGTAAGCGAGTTGTGCCTGCGTTTGCGTGCTACTTGCAATGAGATAAAATGTCACACATACAGGTAGCAGGGAACTTGGGGATGAACTGGACTCTTCCGGAGGCATCTTGGCAGTTCCCGAGGCCGACGCCGTTGTCGCCGCTCGCGAAGAGGAGACTGACGCCAAGCACGCCGAGCTGCATGAACAACCTGCACACGCTCCATGCATAGTCCTCCGGGACGACCTTCTCGTTGACACCATACGAAGCGCTGATCGTCTGCGGGATTTTCTCCTGGTCGATCAGGTGGTCCACCCACGAGAGAAAGAAGTCGCCCGCGATTGGCTCGTCTGTGTCGGCCGACCACATGAGCTGGCCACCGATGCTATAGAAGATGTGCGGGGTTGGGTACGCTATGGCCTGCGCGTACTGCAAGTCGATGTTAGCCTCGAAGCCAGGCCAGCTGGGGTCATATTCGCCGCCGTTGACCAACTCGACGGTGAAGGTCACCTCATCCGGGTCCGAGTCGGGGCGAAACATGGACATGAACAGATCCAGATCTGTCGGGCTCGGGAACTCATTGTCGTATCCCAAAATTCCAATCGCATTCTCGGTAAGTGCGGTGGGCTGATATGTGTACGTGTTGTACAGCCGCCGCAATTCCTCCGGAGTCACGTCCTCATCGCGGCTCGACAGCACCGATACGGGCTCTCTCGATGCCGCCTTCCCTGGAACCCCCGCTGTTCCGGCGGAGTGACTGTGTAGTGTCAACTGGAGGGCGCGTGGAGAGGCAAAGAACGTCGTCGGCGCGACGGTGTTCACATGTGCGTGTAGTACCTTAGGGAGCGCATATCCGACCGTGCGCAGAATCGCGGTTTCGTTCGTCCCAGCGAGTCGGTATAGTTGGTATGATGCACCGAGGAGCTCGTTAGCTTGTGGCACGGGCACGTCCGTGACTGTCAACCAGCCACCACCGTGTGACGTCGAGATGGAGGAGGAATGCACGCCGTGGTGTGCAAGCCATGAGTGGACAAGCTGAAGCGTATCTGGGTGCGGCTCGACAAGCTTGGCGACCTCCTCCTTTGAGAGGTGTTTGCCATATCTAGAACGGAGTAGCGCCGTACATAAGTACATCGTGCGCGAGGAATGTTAAAGACGTACTTTGGATGCCCGGGTGTGCTGACCTCGTAGAGTGCTTCCCTTAAGATGTTCTCTTCCTTTGGCTGGAGCGCAATATGGAGGTCAATGGTGGTGGCGGGGGGAGGGTGACCAAGGCACTCCCAATTGTCTGGGACGGCGTTCCAGGCGTGTTGACACTGATATCGTGCCACGGTTGTGCTAGAGGAATCGCGAGACAGGTGAGGGATGCAACGGCGAGGACGAAGAGCACGGAGAGCCAGTGGTAGCGCATGATTATCAGGGATTACCAAGGGTCTAGAGGGCTCGAGCACTGACACGCTCAGCTGGGATGAAGAGTTTTTATCGTGCATTTCGAGGTTAAAGCCGTAGGAGAAATACCGCGGGTGCCCCCATAGCGGCATACTGTACCAATGGACGCGACCCGAAGAACTACGCAGTGAGTTACAGTATCAAGAGGTCACGCATTCCAACTCAGATTGGGTACCGAGAATCCTCAGGCTAGTGATTTCCGTCTCTCGTGAATTCCACGCTTCTTCCCCTCGGGTTGAATTCTATTGGTCACTACAATACTGATGGACCAATGGCTATCCCACTCCATGATGATTTCTGCTTGATCTTTTTTTAGGTGCACGACCGACGCCGCCCCATGATGTAAATTTGGGTTGAAAATGAAAATCTTATGTGCTTTCCATCAGCGGGTGGTGTCCCAAAAGTCATGGGAAAACTACCCGTCTGTTTCCTGGATCAGATCGGGGGTTGTATATAGTTTGCGGGTGGGACTGCCGTATCGCAATTGCTCAGTAGTACCCAGAACATTGGTCCTATTCCCCTCGGGATGCGTCGCGCACTATATAACATTGAACGGGAGTGTGTTCTGTAGGTTCAAAATACTCGTCGTCCCGAGACCAGAGACCTGCCAAACCGAAATCAGCCGACGTCGAAGCGAATCCTGCGGGACGAACAGGACCCCATCCAGCTATGGTCGAGATTCCACAGCCCTGATTGGACCCAGTTCTGATAGATAGTATCCTTGACACCTGCGATACCACGGCCGAACAGTCACGCGTTGTAGAAGCCGAGGGATGCACTACTTGTTGAAAACAGGTGCTCGTCAAATAGCGAGATTGTTCCCGCCGCGGTCTGTACATTGGTGATCAAATGATCAGCTGGATGCTCGAGGTAGATCGGAGGAAAAGGAAAACGCACCCGGGTTGGTGCCGCACAACTTGTGGCCGCCAATGAGAAAGCCCTGGCGGCGTTGTTTATGTTAATTGTGCGGGGATGCAGAGATGTCGGAGATTCCGCGGCCGGCCGTGCTCCACAAACCATGAAATTTACAAAGAATGCGTCAGGTCAGGAGGCAGAAAACGCAATTGTAACATCCACATTACCAGAGAACGCGGGCACAGTGGCGTTCTGGTAACGTGGGCGTGGAACATAGAGCGAGAAACCGCCTGAGTCCCCAGAGAGGCTCACCGCGACCTCGGGTCCTGGCCCATCGTGTCGCACACGTTCGTGACCCAGGGGCTTGCGAAACGTCGGCGATGTGATGAGCAACTGGTGCCTGTGACGGTAATTTATACTGCCTCCAGAGGGAAAGAAATACAGATAAGGAATGGTGGGAACTCGAGGATGAACTGGACTCTGCTGGAGCCGTCGTTGGCTATTCGCCGATGCCATTGTCGCCGCTCGGGAAGATGACGCAGGCGCCACGTAGATTGTTCTTCGGCAACGATAACGCCCTTGCGTCATATCTGCCGGACTTGGGTAATCGCCCCCGTAACCCACGACCGCGAGCACATTCCAGTCCGTTGCGGCTAGCACATTGGCACGCCGGACATATATCATCCAAGGTGGTGCGGGAGGTGCTGTGAAGCTGGTGAGGTGGAGGATAGTAGAGAACGCAGAGAGCTAGTGGCGCCGCTTGATTCGAAGGAGTTAAGGTGCAGAGAGCGGGCATGAGAGAACTGAGAATATGACTGGGGAGCAGAGCCTTTATTGCGATCAAAAAGAGATAGGAGCGGAATTATTGCAAGTGTCCTAATAGGACGCGACCCGTACTCTTAGTGGAACCCATGAGTGGACTGAGACGCACACGCACACTGCCAAACCTTTTTTGAATACACTGCCAAACTTTTCTGGCCCTGTTTGAGGGTTCAGTACTGTCAGTACGTTCAGTAATTCAAGCTATTCAAGTTCAGGGTTCATGTGACGCAGAAGGAGGATGCTACTGTCGGTACGTTGCACGCATAGAAGCATTTGGCTATTTTGAGATGGCCACCGTGCAGGCACGAGGTCGTTGGGATTGCGCAAGGTTAAAGGCACAGCCTGAGGCTGTGCACGAAAAACCAAACAGAGATAAATAGGAGGGGAAACTAGAGTAATATCGATCCGCCTTCTAAAACTTTTTCTTCCCCAGTCTCAAAGTGCGAGCGGCGAATTTCGAAAGGGTGTAGAGAGAGGGATGTGCAATTCGACGCGCACTGGCACTCACCCATACAGCGGACTGGGTCTGAATTTTGTCGTCAGTCGTGCTGGGATCTCTCACGTTTGTATGTCACGGCGGGCAGGAGCGGGTAAGCGGAGTCTGCTTATAGTCAACTAAGGGATCGATTAATGTCCAATATATTGGCCACTAAGTTGACTTGATTGTTATCGCAAATTATATTGAGACAATAGAATAATTTGTAGACCTCTCCTTATGTGTCAGACAATTATAAATAAAAACACTCGAACAATTAGATATTAGTCGTTTGCTTAACAGAGCTCTGATTATTTCCGAATCTATCTAAACTTAATTGTTATATCAGCCGACGCGAATAATCGGGCGCATTATATAGACATACCTCACTCTATTATTTTGGTCTTAACGAGCTTTAATTAGCTCAACACAACGGAGTTTGCAAAGTTATCCACTTATATTAAATAAAATGAGATGTAAATAGTGTCTACAAATCCAGCTGCAAATTTAGAATAAGAATGGTCAACTTATACACTCACGATAAATCGGCCGATAGTGATCTATCGGCCCGATAATGGAGATAAGGATATATCTATATCCCAGTTATATCCCAGTTATATCCCATTGCCAAGTCCTATGCTCCGCCGCTCCCACCTCCCACCGTTCTCTAAGCCCCCAGAAGGGAATGGCACGACCTTGGGCACGACTTCCCGTCCAGCGTTGATGTTGGCACGCGCGTCGCCACAGCACCGGGATATATCTATATCCTGGTTATATCCCAGTTATCCCATAGTCCTACGCTCCGCCGCCCCCACCTCCCACTCGTTCATCTAAGTCCCTCCCCACCCCCAGAAGGGTATGGCACGACTTGCCGTCCAGGGTTAAGGTTGGCACGTGCGTTGCCACGTAAGTCGTGTCTTCGTGGGTTGGGTGCGCATCCAAATCCTACGTCTTGAAGTGGACTCGTTGGTGGGAAAGATAGATGTCGAAAGTGTGGTGGGGTGGGGTGTGCGGGTTTGAGGGTTACAGAGTGGGCATGCGTGCGGTGTCTCCGTCGTACCCAGGGAGGACTTAACTCAAGTAGTCTATTATAACAGTCCACAGTTGGGGATTGATATCAATGTATTACGACGGTAATAGATGAGAAAAAAACAATGCGCAGGAGGCGGAAGCGCAATGCCCTCTCCAGAACTCGTCTTCGATCCATCTGGGTGTGGGCAAAACCACGGTAGCGGTTCAAGGAGCCCCCCGGGCGCTCGTTCTCCCGCACACGTCAACGCCGGCGCTCGTTCTCCTCGCGCGTCGACGCCTGTCTTACACCCCCGCCCTTCCAACACTAGTCTCCAAATGGTGAGCGACTCATACCCTTTCCAACAGGCGACTTGCTTACCAGGCCAAGATCTTGATACAAATCGCTCGTTCGCTCTTTCGGTTCGCCTGGGAATGGGTTAGAAGGAGGGTCATTGGACCTTTGGAAAACCTGGTGAGTCGCCTCCTTTGCGCCATTAACCGTTGCTTACCTTCCTTAGATGAGGAGGATGGGATGGCGGGTAGAAGCGACTCTCACCGCGCGCCTCAATATCACGACTCGTTCAGGCGACGTTTTCAACCAATCGCTGCCGCTGCGACTCGCGCTACCCCACAACGTAGTGGCGGCCCCTGGAGAGGGCGCTGAGCAGGTCTGAGTGGCAGAGGGGGAATGTACATAGCACTAAAGCAACTTGAAATCGATTGCGTATCTTCGACGGGAACTCACGGTGCGTTGCGTGAACATCGCCTGAACATTAGATGTCGGTACTTTTGCGACATTTACACCAACCTCGTCTTGTGCACTGGGGCGAGTGGGCGAAGCAATCGAGCGAAACCTCCGAGCCATTGAAGTTGCACTCCACGCTCACCGCGAGCAATCCCGAGCATTAACTGTCTGCGCTTTCGCGGCGGCTACGCCGACGGCACCTTGCGCACTCAGGTGAGTGGCGAAGCCAACCGAGGGAAACCCCCGACCAATTCAAATACAGCGTTACGATTCCAACCTCACTGAGTAAACCAGGAGAGCAATAGTATGGTATTGCTTGACGTCTTTGCCACGGACACAGAGGTGCACCGAGAGTCGGCCGAGTCAGGGGCCAGGTTATATCTGGGCCGGCGGCGACATACGCACACATCGAACAGCTATAACATGACTATCGTTTGCAGGTGCTCGTATGTCGAACATGACCATATCAGGATTCGACAAAAAGGAAAATCAACTGGGAGAAGCCAAGGAAATGGTCAACAACTATCGCATTGACATATATCGCAGCGCTTACCATCAAGCTGGTGCGCAGCTGGGAGTCTAGACGGTCAATTGGCTAATTGAGTCTACAGTGAGATTAACGCTACTGAAGATCCAGGGGCACACACACCTCTAGCTTTGCCCTTGGCGGCGGTTTCCAGTTCATTATCCTTAAGCTGTTGCTCTTTCCTAGCTTTTTGTGAGCTATTTTTCAAGTAGATACGTAGATAGTCATGTACGACCCAGTTTCCTTCGTACTTGAGGAGGATAGGATATTCTTTAGAGGCCTATGTACTGCGATTGATTGCACGTCCATGTGGTCGGAGAAAAATTAATATCGCACCGTTTCGCAGACAAGAGCAAGTCTATCAGGTTGTTCTGCTTGAGCAGAATAGGGCAGGGACGTTTCCAGATATTCGTCAGCCAAGCAACGTACTCTTTCCTAAGATCAATGTGAGTGTGATAGCCGTGTTACGAACAAGTAGATTATACCCTGATTTTGTAGTAAAGACCATCTTCCCACCCGTGCTCTTGTTCGAGGACGTCTCTCAACGTGTACC
Source organism: Lactarius hatsudake (assembly GCA_024734325.1). Lineage (NCBI taxonomy): Eukaryota > Fungi > Basidiomycota > Agaricomycetes > Russulales > Russulaceae > Lactarius > Lactarius hatsudake. The sequence continues at coordinate 11,642 of JANSJP010000282.1, read as the reverse complement.
CCCCACGGTCGACACGGGTGACTTCCCCCGGAGGCTTTGGTATGAGTGATGTGGGCGCAATCGGTGTAAGTGGCAACGGAGGTGGAGACCGTAAAGTCCCATCTGTGGGACCATTATCCAACTTGGCGAACACAAGCTTCATGGCATGAGTGAACGGAGAAACCAGCTCCAGGCTGAAACGACATTGCAAAGAACCAGGAGGGAAGTGAGGGAGGAAGCGGCGAGGGGAACGTATGCAAGGCATTATGTGAGTGAGTCCATAGGTCGTGGCATTTAAAGTCTCTGGAATAGGCGCTGAGTGGGTGGTTGTTGGGCGTGAGGGATCAATTAATTACCAAGAACAAGGAGAAAGAGTAGCGAAGCAATACGGTACCGTTCGGGGGGAGGGGGGACAATAGCATTGGGCGGAACTCCGATTGCGATGGTATTGTATCTGTCAAGTGATTGTCCGCAAAACAACAAAAACAAGGCCAGGACAAACCAATAAGAGTTCTGCAACGGCGCATGTTAAGGGAGGTCGAAAAAAATATAAAGACGCTGTGATAATGCCCGGGGCAGTTAAAACCTATGTGCAAGCGGATAAGATGGCCAGCTTTGTAGTCCATCAATGGATCCCTAGCTACGAATCCGGGACGACATAGCGGCTACTGTTCGCCCTCGATGGCACGCCACCCCTCCAGCCGATTTAGGTCAAGTGTCCCATGGTAAACTGAAGGCTGATGAGTGGAGATCGTGCTTCGAGTTTGATATCCCAGTGTCTCTGCTTCGCATCGAGACACAGCGAATTGCGTCAGGGAGACCGACGGATAAGCACAGAGCAAAGCTGGTGCACAGTACCTTCCTGCTCGCCACTGCGATTCGTTGGGCGACCTCCCACCGTACGTCGACAATGCACATCGAAAAGTACACAAATACCATGAAGAATTACCTCAAAACGTTGAAGGACCTCCATCCAAACGAGCGTTTCCGCCCCAACGCCCTGCTCACGAACAGGGTATGGTGGATGTTCCCATTCGAAAGGGTCATAGGCGACCTGCAGCGCTCGAGCACGAACAATAAACTGGGTGAGCGATGTCCCTTTCCTGCTGTTGTCGTAACCCTTACGGAAACAAAGGACAAATGGAGAAGACAATGTTTGCAGCGTTCTGTGCCAAGTCGACCATGCACGCGCGTTTGAGTAATCTAGATGGGTGGAAGGATAGCATCGTGATTACGGGACGATCATTCAACACCGAACAAAGGGGTAGGTACATACCTGAGACGTGCACAGTATCTGAGGCGAAAGCTCCACGGATGAACCCTCTTCGAAACCAAAAAAAGCCATAGCAAAATCGAAGCCACTGGATGAGGCCATTCGAGACGCGATGAAGAAGAGTGAGAAGGACCTGCAACGCGAGTCAGGGTTTTTCCACTGTCTTGAGCAAGCAGACTTTCAGGACAGGGTGACAACCAACGAACATGAATTCGCCACTCACCGAACGTCAGAAAGTCATGGCGTCATTTTCTTTCACGAAGCAGGCGATGCCCCTGCCCTGGTACCGGGAATGATCCGTGCGATCTTCCTGGTGAGACAGAACAATACATCACATATATTGCTAGCGGTTCACCGCTGTCTTACGCCTACGACATCTCTACCAGACCCCCTCGCACGTTACCCGGAATTTGGTGCGAGTTTATGGTCATCAGAGACACAGAAAGAAGTGATGATCGTATTTGGAAGTCGGAAAATTTACCATGCTATCTGCCGAGACTGGGACTATAAAATCATGGTAATGAAGCCATTAAACAGAGTCAGTAATATTATCTGGATGGAAGACGAGCTCGCTGACCTTCGCTCATCTCCAGGACTTTTAATAGTCCCTAGTTCTACTTGTAAGCAATCAAATACACAAGATCTGGTCCGCGAGTGCGGTGCGGATACGCGCACGATACATGCAAGAGGAAAAGCGTTTTCGGAATTTACCGGAGTAGCTAATAAACCCACCCGCTACACGGCCGTTCGTTACCAATCACGTGCCGGATTCCAGTCTTCCGGTCTTCCACTAATATAATGTATTTAAGTCCTGGTATTTGTATCGTCGCCTTTCCTGTTCAAAAAATAGGCTGCGGATCAACTTCTTCCTATATTTATCACTGACCTTATTCGCGTGCCCTACCCCACTTCCCGTACCACTGGGCTAGCCTTAATGACGCCATGCGGGCGAACTTTCACTGATTATGATTAGATGACTGCGTATAAAGTAGAGGTGTTTAGTCTACGTTGATAGCTCAAACTGTCTCTGATCGCTAGGGAACGCAAACTATTGGCTGCATTGAACCCTTTGAGACCTAAAACGCGAGGAGAGATGTCTCTTGTCTAAGTTGTAAGTACATGGAACGTATAGTAAGGAATGTATCTAGCGAGGACCTAGAGACTAGAGAGACATTAGGCATATCAATGTAGTCTTTCGAATAAATGGCGCAGATACTAGTCGCGATCGTGGTCCATGTCAATGTCATCGTCCTCATCGCAATCCATGCCATGCGGTACCTATGGACTGTAGTGAGGCTTCACGCCTAATATTACAGATGGGCAATAACCCACCAGGATAGCAAGAGGGACCTCTGCTTTTACGCCCCTCTGAAAATGAGAGGGACTCGCCTCGAGCCATTGAGGATCGTAGAAATTAACTGGCAGCCCTGACAATGGCATGCGGTTTTTGCTAGTTGATTTGGCTTTGGAGATGCGCTTAAACGCGCGATTGCCACTCGAGGGGCGGAGAGAAGCCGGATATGACTCGACAGAAGCCCATATTTGAGCTATAGCAGGATTCAGGAAACCTATATTAACATGCCGGACACTCTTAAAGCGCCGGTCAGGGTTCAAGTGTTCCGAATCATTGTCAGTCTCGTCGTCGCTAGTACCCAGAGTGCCAAGAGCGTCAAGTAATAGCGCGACGTTGTTCCATGCTTCTGGGTTCCTATGATGGTTTAAGGCGTGGATCTTCCTCCTTCTATAATATGTCTACTTAATGTCAGTAATTGCGATTCGTACAACGAGAGGACACACACCTCTTGCCGCCTCTGATGCATCCGGTTAATCTTATCCGACTCAGGACTCTTTGGGGGGTTCAAGCAAGTGTGTTGCGATCTGTACAGTTTGCTTTGGCACCTTTTCCTCACGTTGTCCTCCGTCATTTGGGGCCAAGTGTGTTGGACAGATTTGTACGTCCCCAGCTTGACTGCCAAGATGAACTTTGTCGTCAGTATGTCTACCACCTCTTTGTTCCATTTCCCCTTGAACGTCTGCTTCAAGCAAACGCAAGGGGCGCTGGGATCCGGTCCCAAAAGGCCATGCTCTTCGTACACCTTGACTATTCCTTCGTCGGGGGGATCAGGAAAGTAATCTTTTTTTGCAAGGGTCCCCATGCTTTCGAGGAACTTGCGCATTGCCTCCTATATGACATCAGTTGTGACCAAAAGCGCGAGTGTAAATAACATACATCTACGAGCTTGTCCTCGTTAGGACGAGGAACCCTCTTCTTCCCTGGGGGTCCTGGGGAAAAAACTCACACTACATATCCGCCAGAACACAGGGCCACGTACTCTTGAAAGGCCGGAGATCACCTGTCTCAGACTCGTTTCCATCTGGGCTCGAGGGGTCACGAGGAGCAGGTGTACTGCGAGGCAGGTTCAGAGTCCCATTTTGCAGGGCTCTCAAGGCCGATAGGGTTGCTGCCTCAGCAGCAGCGTTAATGAGTCCGGTGTACAGGGCATTAGGAAGGCCTCCTACAAGTAAAGTGAGCTTCAAGTGAGTCAAGCATTTTTCTACTGACCTGGGCCTGTGGCAGGATCCAAATACGTGCCTTCGAGGTGCCGCTCGACAGCTTCATCTTCTGTTTCGCCAGTAAATTGGAAGGGGCGGGTGGCCTCATTGGCAGCCAGAAATTCAGAGTCCTCATGATGGCTCGCCTATAACCAGTCAGCGGTGTGGAGAGGTAATGTGATAACGGACTCCACTGAGAGACCGGCGAAGCCAGGGGATGACTGTGATTGACCATGCAGTTGGGAGGGTACGGCACATTGAGGCGTAGAAGAATTGGGATTGGCCATGTGGGGAATATCTAAGTCAACTCGGTATACCGATGCCTCTTCGCCATTTATTAAATTCGTTGACAATAAAACGCAAAACGCCAGAGAAGACAAAAGAAGCAGATGGCTTCCCAATCAAGACAAAAGGTCAGACTATGAAAACAATAAAAAGAGCATATATATGCGATTCAGTAAGCCGTCCGGACAAAGGATGGACTTAGCTGAGGTATCAGGAAAATAGTGATGGGGGTTGCCAACGCGGGGTACGTCTACCCAATATTAGCGCTCATGGCGACACGGCGCTGAGTGTATTAAGCAAGGAAGGGATAATTACAGGGACCCCTGTACTTATGAACGAGTTGAAAGGGTAGAGGGAGTCGAGACAGAAAGAGCGTAGGAACGTCCCAAGGCGATACGGAACGCGGAACAAAATGAGACGGAAAGCAGGAATGGTCAGTTACGAGTGGCGTAGATGGTGAATGGCCCGGGTGATTGACGAATGGAGCGAGATGAAAATATGAAAGGGAGGCGTCGAGATGGGCGTGAGTTGCGGTGGACGAGAACCGCACGACCTTCGAACGACTGAAATTTCCGTAGCGCCGCATGGGCTGAGATATACAAGCTAAGGCGGCAAAGTGGCAGGATTGGAAAAGTCCAGCTGCTGGTCACCTGAATAGAGACATATGAGTTAATGAACGACAGAAGTGGGCAACAGCCTTTGACAGACCTTCCGGTACACCTGAATTACGTTGGGTCTTTGTTCTGCGAACGAGCCAAATGCCTGATTCGCGTTTGAGGATCGTCCCTGAAACAGACAGCAAGGCTCACTAACAGTGAGTACTAGTGAGCGATAACGTCTATTGAGAAAGGAAGGCAGACATCGCTACAAGACATTTCAATCCTACAGAATTCTCATTACTTGGTACTGTACTGTACATGCTTGCAGACATTTCGTACGCACGCATGGGGGAGAAAAAGGAAGGCCTGCTTATGCAATTGACGGACAAGTACCCACCTACTACACGGCCGATAGAGGTCGGAGAACCGGATCGCCTCGTCGGGCCGTCGGTCAATAAGTTAACTCTGGTCCGGAAAATAATGGAAGTCACTAGTACTGTAATTACTAGGCGTCGAGCAGTGCGTCGTAGCAGTGGGCTCTTATTTGTAACGCCACCAGCGGGGCGACGTCCAGGGTCCAAGGCACCCGCGGCAGGCTTAGCGGAAGATGACTTAGGCATTGTCGACGACGATGACAAAGGAGACTGAGATCGGTCAAAGGCACACGCACGAAGAGGCGAGGCGAGAACGGTGATGCACAAGATAAGCGGAAAGGAGCTTAGAGCGAGGCAGAGCAAGGTTCCCAAGATACTAGCTGGTATTGCTAAGTAACTCAAGTCTGGGGACTTGAGGACGAAACAACTACAGGTATATATACATGCAGGTACATAAGGTTCGTACCCAGCTAAGTCCGCTTTCTCGGGTTCTGTGGTCCGTGCGCAGACGCGGAACCTTCTAGAAAGGTCACGCGGTCGATTGCGCCATCTATCGTCATCGGTCCAGGTCAGCCTAGGCCTCGGTCACGTGATCGGTGACGTCAGAGTCCAGAGCCTTCCAGAACCTCTCCCTAGCACGCGCCAATGTACCACTGCTGGCATCCTGCGGGCTCTCCGGGCCCTGCACCAGGTCCCCGGCAGTCGGCGTGGTCGGAGATCGTAACACTATCCCCCCTTCAGGTCTCGAGTCGCCCGACTCGACAGTGCGCCGACGGCCCAGCCTCTTTTCCACTCTGGCCTGGAGAATCCCCTTAAGGGTGGCCTGGAATTGAGAGGGCGTCGTCTCGTCGTCGCGGTAGTCGCTGAGCTGCTGCGCTGTGAAGAATGGCTGCAGCCAGTCGAGGGGAGGGAGGGTCGTCGCGTTCTAACACGGCAAGGTCGGCAGGGGTGAACGGGTTGCCGCGCATGCCATGGATCGTCCCAGCACCAGATGATGATGGAGTGGGGTCAAGAGCGGGGGATTTCTTTTTCTTCGCACCCTGAGACGAAGTGGCAGTTTTTATAACAGCTTGCCCAGCTGTGCACGTGCGCATCACGTGTCCCTTCTTATTACAGTTGAAGCACCTTCCTCGCTTCATCTGTATCACCCGCGCAAACGTAATCGGACCCGTCCATGCAGAATCCGGCATCACCGGATTGTGGAACGTAATGGGCCCTGGCCATTGCGGGGTCGGCCCTGCGGGAGCTGCAGCAGGCACGGCGGGAGGCGGCGCTGCGGGCGCGACAACCGGAGTGGGTACCGGAGGCGGCGCCGGTCTTGGCGCAGGAGGGGTCGGGAGTGGTTGTGTCGAGGGCGCAAGTCGATATAAGCGGTCTCGAGCCGCCTCGGACGGGAAACCATCCAGGTCCGGGCGATCGCGCCTACGAGGCGCAGCTGCCGCGGCAGGCTGGGAAGCCCGCTGCGTCGTCCCCCTAGTCGACGGGGATCTGAGCCTTACTGAAGGGCCCGGGGACTTCCTCTTCCGAGCAAACGAATGCTCGAAGTCCTTCAGAAACGAGGTCCAGAGGTGCGCGAGGTCTCCCTCTGAAGCTGGCTTCTTAGTGTCCCAGACCTTCCCGATACGGTCGGTCCAGTTCTTCTTCCACTTATCCACCTTATCCCCTTGGCAGTACGTGAGGAAGTAGGCGATTCGTGGGAGTACCCGAAGCATGGTGGGATGCCCGTCGTTGGCAATCCTGAAGGCGGCGAAGTCGGAGAGGAACAAGCCGCCGGCATAGGTGCCGTCGTAAACGCGGGGGAGCTTTCCATGCAGAGGGTCCCGCGCCGTCAGAGGCGTCGGGGTCACAGATGTCTTGGGCGAGCCTGAGGCGGGATCGGAGACTTGAGTTAATGTAACGCCACCAGCAGGGCGACGTCCAGGGTCCAAGGCACCCGCGGCAGGCTTAGCGGAAGACGACTTAGGCATTGTCGACGACGATGACAAAGGAGACTGAGATCGGTCAAAGGCACACGCACGAAGAGGCGAGGCGAGAACGGTGATGCACAAGATAAGCGGAAAGGAGCTTAGAGCGAGGCAGAGCAAGGTTCCCAAGATACTAGCTGGTATTGCTAAGTAACTCAAGTCTGGGGACTTGAGGACGAAACAACTACAGGTATATATACATGCAGGTACATAAGGTTCGTACCCAGCTAAGTCCGCTTTCTCGGGTTCTGTGGTCCGTGCGCAGACGCGGAACCTTCTAGAAAGGTCACGCGGTCGATTGCGCCATCTATCGTCATCGGTCCAGGTCAGCCTAGGCCTCGGTCACGTGATCGGTGACGTCAGAGTCCAGAGCCTTCCGGAACCTCTCCCTAGCACGCGCCAATGTACCACTGCTGGCATCCTGCGGGCTCTCCGGGCCCTGCACCAGGTCCCCGGCAGTCGGCGTGGTCGGAGATCGTAACATTATTTGTGTTTCTGCACGACTTTTGGACTTTGTGAGGACTCTGTTTGTCCTAATTGTTATCTGCATGCTTGTCTGCATGTCGACTTTGTTCATCCATTTGTCCCTTTGTTTGGCCATGTAAACTAAACAGTTGGTGCACGCAGTGCGTTATCTGGAGTGTGCACAACTTTGTGAAGACTCTGTTTGTCCTAGTCCTAGTTGTAATACGACTTTGTTCGTCCATTTGTCCCATCCACATTTGTCCCAAGACTTTGTTTGATGGTGTGGTCGAAACGCCCGGAATTTATCCCGGTAATAAAATTTGATCAAAAAAAAAAAAAAAACGCCCGGAATTTCGACCTGGCATATGACCTTGTGACTCAAGCAAGGTGACTGGTAATTGACTTTACATATGTAAATCATATTTTTAGTACGTTTGCAACGTCCTCGACCATAAATAATGTTATTTCTCCAGAAGACTCAAGCTCAATGGTGCAGCACTCATGTTCCAGCTTGAGTAGTTTCCCCACTTGTCCGGTGCAACGGCGTCCGATAATGACAACCTTATTCCCTTCAGATGGTGTCCAAGGTACGAGGTTTGATGGGTCGATGGAAATTTGTGTCGGTTTCCTCCTCTGGACCACAGACACGATGACTTCGTTCGGTTCTGGTAGAATTTTCTGGTTTACCACAGGTACCATCTTTGCCGTGAATCCATTCAAACCAGTATGTGGAGACAGCGCTGGAATGCCCCGAACATGGAATGGAATGCATTCTTCCCTTAGCACTCCCTGGATTTCTTCCGCAAAGAGCCAGTGTGTCCAGGCTTACTCGGAATAAGCACACAAAACGCTCGAATGGTGACTAATGACTCACTGAGTCCTTGAAGGGAGGCCCGAGAGCATGATGTGTTCTCCTCGGGTTCTTCTGGTTCTGGTGTGATGGCACGGGGCACATCTTCTGGAGGGGGGGTACGATTCAGATGACTTAGTGATGCTACTACTGGCATTGAAATAGGTCTGTCAGAAAGGTTTGTGAGATGCAGGGAGCATTCGCGGGCAACACATTACGCACTCCACTTGAAATTCACCATACTGAAAGTGTTGCTTTGCGAGACCGTGCGACGCTACCTTCGCGTCCAACTCAACATCAACACCATTTGGATCTTCAGCCTTGACGAGGCCGTGATACCCCTTGAGGGAGCCTTTCGTGATCATTACCCACTTCCCCTCCCAAATGCGACGGTGCTCGGACCTATGCAGAGCAGCGGCTTGGACCCCTGATACCGTTATGTCGTCTAGGTCAATATTGATCTGAACTTGTCATGAGTTCGTCGTTGGCGATATGGACCTAGACCTTACATGTTGCCCGCTTACTTCATCAATGACTTGGGCGATGCTGCCGTCTGGTACTTGTAATATGCGACCCCAGTGCATCGCACCGCCTTTCCCAGGGAATTCGACATAGAGACCCGGAGTGAAACGGAAAAATCGAAGGGGAGAACGAAAGAACTGGATGCTGAGTGTCGACGTATCGATCTATGTAGTCCAGAAATCAATCAGAGGAAATGGAAGAGGATAGGAGAGGGTGGGCGCACCTCTGCGTTGGCTTCCTTGTCCAGAAAGGTTACTTTCTGTTCGACATGGTCAATGGCGACCACCATACCAAAGGAGTCTGTCCAGCGGTTCTTGACGTTATCACCTGGGAGAAAATAGGGAATTAGGTCACGCAAAGCGACGCGAATGATCAGTCCGGAATGCTGCTCAGGGCTTTGAGTAACCATGTCCGCAACATTATCTTGGATTCTTTCGGTGCGGCCGATAATGCCAGCGTATTCTCCGGACACCACCAGCATCCTATCGCCTACTTGAGTCGAATCCTGCACGAAGCGCTTGAGACATGGGTAGAAGGGCGGATGAGATCGGACCATCACCGACTGCACGAACGGCGTAATGTTCTGAGGAGAATATCCCAAGACACGAAGATAGGATGATGGAATGTGCTCCATGACGAGCCCGTCCTCGTACACGCTCCCTCTAAAGACGAACTTGTTGGGACCCGAGAACCTTTACTTTCCTCTGGCCATATTGCTGTGCGAACTCTGCAATGGTCCATACCTGTGGGGCCGGCCGACCATCTCTCTTCCGCTTGCCTCCCGATTGAGGGATTCGGGGCACGAATATCACAACGACGTCCCCCTGGATTGAGATATCTGATTCGTAGAGATACCCAACATCGTCGCGATATCGACCGGCTATACAGCGCACCCATTGTCCAACCTCCATCCCAGCGGACCGTTTGTGCCGGTGGGAGAGTATTCCAACACGGCGGGCAGGAGCAGATAAGTGGGGGACGAATAAGGGATCGACTAATGTCCAATATATGGACTACTAAGTTGACTCAATTGTTATTGCGAATTATATTAAGATAATGGAATAATTTGTAGACCCCTCTTTATGTGTCAGAAAAGTATAAATAAAAATACTCAAACAATTAGATATTAGTCTATTGCTTAAGAGTGCCCTAATTATTTCCGAGCATATTTACACTCTATTGTTCATGTTGGCTGGTGCCTGACAATTAAGTTTAAATACACTTGGAAATAATCAGAGTGCTCTTGAGCAAGCGACAAATATCTAATTGTTCAAGTATTTTTATTTATAATTGTCTGACACATAGAGAGAGGTCTACAAATTATTCCATTGTCTTAATATAGTTCACGATAACAGTCAAGTCAACTAAGTGGTCAATATATTGGACATTAATTGATCCCTGAGTTGACTATAAGCGGATTCCGCTTACTTGCTCCTGCCTGCCGTGCAACGTATTCTGTTGGCGCAATGAACTGTGGTTGCTTGTCGCGGATAATAACCAAGCCTTTCACCACATGACGAACTTCTCTGACGTCGAACGCCTCAATAAACACATATCCCGGTATAGAGGACAGAGCAAAGGCTGACGCAATGGCTGGCGGGTGGATTTCACTCGGCGCAAGACATCGACGGCAAATCTGGAATACGACATCGGTTTCTCGACCAAGCTGTCCATCAGGCGTCAGTATCTGTTTACAGATAATGCAAAATACCAACCTTCACCCGGACGGACCATATACCAGGATTGGTCGAGCGCAGCACTCGAAATGGCAGGGGAATGTCTTCAAATGTTGTGTATGAGGACCGCGTATTGTTCCTAGCTGTTGCAAACAATTCTCGTTGCCTCATCTTGGAGGTCCTTTATAGAAGTTCCTATGTCGGAAAGGCCAGCACGTGAGACGACATCTGCCTCATCGTTCGACATCTCCTCGTCATCGAAGAGTCCACCTATAAAATATACGTAGATTGTCATGAATGAACGACGCGTGTGACTTACTGAGAATCTCTCCCTTGTCCGTTTCCTCTTCATCCTCGGCTGCGACGATGCTTCAACATCGAGGAACTGGTGTATCTGTAGCTAACGGGTGAATAACATAGTCCCGAGACTTGTATTTTCGAGTCAACAGACTTCGGACTCACAGAGTATTCAGTCATTTTTCAGCGTGAAGCGAAGGTGATGTAGCTGAACAACAATTCACAATTGGATGAGCTGAGCCGAGCGCTCTGGTTTGAAACCAACGCTTATCCTTCCTTTTTAGGTGGTCCTCCGACGACTTGCCCAAGTCGGTTTGCTGCGCATCATATTATCAACATTCCAATATGTTATCGCGTCCATCCAAAAGTTGGAACTACAAGTCACTACCATTGAATGGCTCAGCTTCGGACATTATATACGTATGATGTACTCAAATAACCACGCATCTGGAACAGAGGTATTAGACAAGATCGCGTTTGGATGGGAGGGGAATTCGCACCTTCAAGGCACCTGAGCCAGCATCAAGACACGTCGGGCCTCTATCCTCCTCACCCATCCTTTAAAGTTGCTGTCCTGCTTGTCAGCAGGAACAGGCAATCGTGCAGTTTTGGAGCCAGTCCGGTGCTCACTAAGAGCCGTGAGGTCGCTTCGCATGCCATTGAACGCGTGAATGCCTAAGGATAGCGAGCCTATTTGCCTCTCTCCAGAGATTACTGATGCGGCGCAAATCGACACTTCGACCTTCTAATATGTGTAACGCACCGCGGTGTCCACCGAAAATGGTCAACAGCTTGGAGTTTATTT
>JANSJP010000281.1:0-35954 GCA_024734325.1 Lactarius hatsudake | reverse complement strand
CGAAGATCTGCTTCGTTCAGCTTAAAAGGTGGGCGCTGGCATGACAACCAACCACCAGATAGGTACAGAAGTGTGGCTGGGTACCATTCTCCCGCTCCTGCGGGGTGCGAAGAGCCGTGATCTACCCGACTGATCACGTGCGTAGAAGTCAACCGCTCATCGGAGTCCCACTCAGTCATTTTATTAGCCTTTGCCGCGGCGACGCCCTGCGTGCACGCATCAGTCTTATCGCCGCTTGGAGGATACATATCCCGCTCGCTCGGCGATACAGGCTACATTCTAGAAACTGTGCTGGTGGACTAAGCGTTAGGGCCGAGTCGCGTCGTCATCGCTCGAACCGGATACAGTATGCGCGCTCCGGCAGAGCAGTCACGCGAAAGAAAACGGCCTTCCCTTGCGCTCTCGCCCATCAACCGGCATTGGAGCATTCGAGCGCTAAAAAAAGACATTCCAGGGAACCTCGTGCCACTAGCGGCACGAGGCTGGTCGCGATGGGGAGCCACGCATGGGCATGGGACTTCCTTTTTTTTGTTTTGAACTGCTTTTTTATATCCCGGGATGCGTACCATGCATGGGCGCAGACCGGACATGGCCATGAGACTTACAAACCTGTTGCGAGGTGGGAGCGCGGTCAAGGACGTCATTGCGCCATCGGAGTCGTAGCCAGGGCGCAGAACTATGGGCGCTTGTTGTCACGGGGTGTCGAGACTGTCGCGCCGTACCTCGGCTGCGAGAACATACATGTCCGGGGCGAAAGTGGGACGTGCTAAGTGGAGGGTGTCCCTCCACTTAGTGACTTTATGTGTGCTTCCAAACTAATTCTTAGGCTATTAGCACCCCACGTGACGCACTCACGAAGGTTTTTTTTTACTTATTAACTTAGCGTTGTCTGACAGGTGGGCCAAGTTCTTATTGTAGTGGGATGTACATTGTGTAATTGTCTTTTTATTGCCACAGACAGGAAGCGGGGACGTCTGTCGTCGCCGCTAGACGTATTAATATCGACCGCGACCGGTTCTGATCGACGTAACCGTAACCGTCCCTCATATCGCGCAACTGAGGCGGGCACCATGGGCAGACATCCTCGCCGCCTTTGAGCTGGGACCCCAAGTGCACCGCTCGGTACGTACTAGCGATAAAAAAAGGAGTAATAAGATAACTCCGCGCTTGCGCCTGGCGCTCGCGAGTGGAGTGCATGGGCGGTGGAGCGTGGGCTTGGGTGGCGCGACAGCCGCATGGGGTCCGCGATGGCGCTCGACTACTGCGAGGCGCGCATCGAGTACAATCGCGAATTCGATTTTTGACCTCAAGGGATGCTCTGGCGGAGGGATATAGAAGCTTGGTGATCCTGACGAGAAACTTCTCGGTTGGATCCAATGTCGTGTCTATAATTAAGGGGCCTTGAGGGAGAGCGAAAGGAGAAGAGGTAGAGAGATGGGGAGGGGGAGGGGTGAGTCATGGCGTGTTCATATGCCGGAATCGATTCCGTAGCGCGCATGGGGTGCAACCAACTTGATCGCACGGAAGGAAAGCTGAGGTGGCTTTTCTCATGATACTGGGGTCATTAAGTTATGATAGATGATGATGATGATACAAGGAGTGACATTTTGACAGCCCCGGGAAAATCCTGTGGACAAGAGTATGGATCGAATAACCCCGCCATGATACTGTACGCAGAAAAGAGCGTCCGGGATCGAGGGTGTCAGGTATCAAATGCCCAAAAGGTGGCGGCGAAGCGGAAGAAGCGTAAATGAAGGAGGCTTCTGTGTGGATGCCAGAGTTGAGACTGGGGGGGACATGGGGTGAGGGCGGTGTTTGCATCGGCGTTAGGAGTGGCCAAGTTGTTGGGATCAGTAGCCAGACGACCGTCACCTTCCTACCAAAGACGAGATGTTGAAGAGGATTTTAAAAGGTGCCTCGCAATCGAATCTCTTCACGTGTCGCAAGCCGATCCATCCCGCTTCATAACCAAGCCACACTCCTTTCTCTTGCACCCTCACTTGGCTCTCTCCTCATGTCTCCCCGCTCCGACCTCACCGCTTCGAAAAGACATCCCCGATTATCGCAAGCGCATCCTCCTCTCTCTCTCCAAGGCCCTCCTCGTCCCCCACTCATCGCCTCCCTCGCCCTCCGTTTCACTTGTCGTTCCCTCTCATTATGGTTCTACCTACCTCTCGCCCTTCTCGCCATTCCCCTCACCATCGTCCTCCGCTCCCAATACGCCATATGGACTCAGGACAGGGAGGCCGCCAGCTTAGGCGCTCGCCCAATCACCCGCGTGTGCGGTCGCTGGCCCGGAACCTCGACGTCGTCCTCCGCCTCCTCAAGTCCTTCGAGAATGACTACGTCCTCCAAGGTTTCGCCGACCTCTTTCACGAATATGGTTGCACCACCCTCAACACGCGGTTCTTCTGGGACGATCAGGCAAGGCGCATCCCCCCGCGGACCATCGACGGCAACTGACCACTCTTCTCTCGCTTAGATTATCTCCATGGACGAGAAGGTCTTCAGGTTTGTGGCGCATACTGGCTTCACCCACTTCGAGAAGGGCATTCTCTGGCACGAGCGGATGTACGTCTTTTTCCCTATCGATTTCCCAGCGTCTCTCTCCCCTTCTTAAGCGCTCATCCGTTTTTTTTTTTCTGGAACAGCGACAAACTTCTGGGAACGGGTCTCTTCAACGCGTGCGTATCACGGATGCTTCTTTTGATTGCCTTTATGCTCAATTTCCCCAGTGAAGGAAATCAGTGGAGAACCGTATGGAACAACCGCTTCTTCCCGCTCTGTTCCGGTACTCACATTTCGAACAGGGCCGCCAAATCGCTCGACCCTTTTTACCAAAGAGCGCATCTCCGACTTTCACATCTTTGAGAACACTTCCGCAAAGACCCTCATCTCATCGCCAACCGCGCTGCCGCTTACGCACCTATCGACGTTCAAGACCTCTTGCAACGCTTTGCACTCGACTCGGCCGCCCTCTTTTTATGGGTACTGCCCTCAACAACCTCGACCAGCCTCTCACACAGCCAGGGCGTGTCGTACTCGGCCCGAAGGGTTCCGCCCCGGCAGATGGCGGCGGCGAATGGGACGTATTCACAAACGCATTTGAGACTGTCGCCGTTCTTATCACGCGCCGCGGAGTGCAAGGCGACACGTGGCCACTACTCGAGCTCTTCAAGGACAAGACGGAGGAGCCCATACAGGTCATCATGGACTGGCTTGAGCCCCTCGTAAGGGAGGCCATCAATCGCAAGGCCAAACGCAGGGAGGCGAACGTCAATGCCAAGGTTAGCGCCCGGGACGAGGACACCGTTTCCTTGGATTACCTTGCTGATCGGACAGATGGTATTCATTTTTTCCGCTTTCGGTGCGCGTTGTTGATACATCTGTCAAATTCATAGATGTCGAACACATACGCTATGAGCTTATTACGTTCCTTATCGCATCACGAGACACCGTAAGCGCCCATTTCTCTCCCTGACGTGGCCCATTTATCGATCCCGATAGACATCCTCCCTACTCACATTTGTCATATACCTCCTATCGACGAATCCCGACACGTGTCGTCGTCCTCAGGGAGGAAGTCATTGAGACTTTTGGCCTCACCGGCACGCCTACCTATGTGCACCTCAAGAAGATGGAGTACCGTGCGTGTCTATGCGTGTTTTTTCCCACTTCATTCCGAATAACACGCATATGCTCAGTGCACGCGGTCCTCAAGGAGACCCTTCGCCTCTTCCCGTCCGCCCCGCTCGTGGCGCGCACATCACTCGACGAACCGCTCGTCATCCCGGGCACGAACAACCTCTACCTTCCACCAAAGACGCAAATAATGATGTCCTCCCTCCTCGCACACAAGCGACCGGACCTCTGGGGCCCAGACGCCGAAGTCTTCCGTCCCGAGCGGTGGCTCCAGCCCGCGCTCCTCAACAAGGTCGCCGCGACGCCCTTCATGTACTCCCCCTTCTACGGCGGCCCACGAGTCGTGCGTTTTTCTTTTTGTCGTTTCATTGCATTGCGTTGACGTGTAGGATAGTGCTTGGGACAGGACTTTGCGCTCAATCAGGCGGGGTACTTCATCGTGCGTCTGCTGCAGCGATTCCGCTCGTTCGACTTTGCGCCGGAGTTTATGCCTACCGGCGCGCTCCCGCCCGCACATTGGGCGGGCATGCTGGACGCCAGGCGTAGAGAAGATCCACCCGGCGATCAACTTTACGCTTCATAGCAAGGTGCGCTCGCTCGTATTTTTTTTGTTGGACGGGGCTGAATCTGTGTGTGATACGTAGGGCGGCGTGTGGATGTTCGCGGAGCCTGTGCCTGCGACGGCGACGTCGTCATGAAACCCTTTCGCTCTATTCTAGAGCATCACGAGACACCTTTTTTCTTCCTTCCGCTTTCCTGGGATTTATGGACCCTCATTGTTGATTCGTTCACTCGCTCATTCACCCCCAGTCCACTCATTTGTTTTTTTCTTATACGCTTGGTTGATCTATGTGGAAATATAAACGGGATGTACGAGAGTTTTTGTTGAGTCTCTTCTCTTATGTGTTCGCTTTTTCCAATTTTGTTTGAATACGTGGATCTTTTTTTTTTTTTTAGAAAAAGTAAAACCTTTTATTTTTCTGTCCTTTTTCTCTTTATCCTTGAATAATATACCACTCACTCACTAGATGTGAGGCTTTTCTCCATGGGCATGTGCGTAAGACTTATTATGCCAAGGTGGGCAACGCAACGTACTCGTTGAGCCTTGTCTCGGGCATATGCGGACGAAAAACGAGACGACACCAAGGATTACAGCACCACTTCACGAAACTCCGTATACGCACATGGAGCAAAGCATTGTACAAAGTGATGGACGACCGGTGTGAGAAAATCATCCAATCATCTAACTTACGGCACACACAAGCTGATGATCATGTCCACAACCAACCGTACTTGCAGGCCGAATCCCAGGCACTTTGCTGATTATTAGTGGGCGTTGCTTTGAATTTGAAAAGGCCTCCTTGCCTTTATCCGGTTATGGGTCCAGGTCCAGGCCCATATGCCGCAGATCCCAAAAGCCAAGTCCAGGGGGTCGTCGTCGTCCGTCGGCCGCCGTATGAGCTGACAGAAACAGCAGAACGAATGATTTCGTAAGACCTCTTTATCCTGGGGCAAGGCACGCGCTGTCCTGTCAAAGTGTGTGCTAAAAGCTTGGTACTGTCCGGACTTTGACAAAGAAAAAAAACAGCTGTCAGTGTCAGGGGGTTGCCTGACAAATCTCGTTCGCCGGTAAGTAACAGGACCACTCACGACGTTACGGAAAAACTTTCACGCCGGCAGCAAACGCACCGACTCGCAAGGTACAGTACTGTACTGTACGGTTTTTCGACCACGGCACCAATTGAAGGCGGCGGGGTGACTGACCCGGAAGGCACGGCGCAGCTTTTCTCGCCCGCCGTTTCGTAAATATCGTTAACGTGGCAAAGCCCCTTCCAATCCCCAGCAGATTCTGGAAATGTTCTGATACGCCCTCACCTGGTATATTGCAGAGCACAGCGAGGCCGTGCCGCCGGCCATCAAAGCTAATACTGCACCGCCGCTCGCTGTTATGCTACACCGGGCCCGGCCAACAGGAAGGACGTCCTTGGGAACGCCAAAGCCCCCGCCGGCATGCGGGACGCCCTCCCGCGCAGTCGGTTTTTCTCTGATGGAAAATCCACGCGCAATAATTGCGCCCCTGGAGGTTCCTCCCAGTCACCATGGTACTGCATGCCGTTTTCCTCTGTAAGGAGTCCAGTTACTATGTTCGTGTCCTTATTCGACAGACAGTACAGTTACTAGGACACGGTACTCGCGCTTTTTTTCTTTTCGTCGTGCCAGCAGAAAGAACACTAAGCGCGGCAATGGACGACGTGATCGGGACCTTTAGGAACCATGCACCATAGGAATTGTATCCGTTCTGCACACTACAGGTCTCACGTCCATCGTCAGGACGAGATGACCCCGGAGGTAAAAGGTCACCAATCAACCCCGCCCGGGCGTTCTCTTGGTCACTGGTGGCCGTAATCATGCGTTGGGCAGACGCGTAAATTTTCAGTCGTTATGCACCGCCGCCGTGGAACTCAAGTCGCCTCGCGTCGTGCAGGAAACGGCGCTTCGGGAATCAACGTCCACCTGAACCCGCGCTCAGCCCAGACCTCCCCAGAGGTGGCGGCGCCACATTATCACTGCGTCATGGGGATAACAGACGCAGCGAAGGACGCCGCGAGGGTGCTTCGGTCATTAATCATGCGCGCAGCGGACGGCCATCATATGATCCGATCCCCACATCCACGGTACCTTTAGTGGGTGTCTCATTGTAGGTGTTTTTATTAATGTAAATTGCTGTCTTATTTGGTCGACCCCCAAAGGCGTTCGCCACTGAGTTCGGGTCCCCCCTTCCGCGGATCCGACCACTGCCGCTCGATGGGAACCAGCTACATAAAGCGGTGATAGTTGTACAACTCTTGCTTCCTTTGTCCATTGCTGCTGCGTTGCGTAGCATTGCGTTTTATTTTATCTTTCGTGCGTCGCCATCATGTGTAGCCTTCCAAGACCGCTGCGTGCGTATCCATCTCCCACGTCGCCGCTCTCGGAAGGGGAACCATTGAAGACTCGGAATGGGGCCCTCGCCGGTGTCGTCTCATCTCGGATGGCAGGAAATCACGTCTCCCTACATTTTGATGAACTTGACCGTAGGCATTGCGAAGCAGACTTTGCTTGACACTCGGACGACTTCTTCCGAGGTGTGACTTCTCCGCCGGTCCTCTCTCTGAAAGCGGAAATCTCGATTCTTCCAAAGTCGCTTCTCCGTTTCCGATGTTCATGCAAAGTGGGTGATGGCTTTCCAATTGACACTCCGCGAGTGCGACTTGGAGTTGACAGTGTGTGTCGCCCTCCCTCCTTTCCGCGGCTCGTGATCGGGAGATCCGAGACACCGAATAATCGACAGGTTGCCACGAGCACCGCAGGCTATTGCGCGGCGAATCGATTTTCTGCTGTCCTCAGACCGCGGCCTGAGTTATAGTATGATATACAACAGGCATTTATGGGATCATGCAGGCGCTCTCCCAGGCTCATCTTCGACCACGCCAGTACTCCCGGCGCCATGGACTTGCAGTTAACTACAGTTATGAGCCCGAACCGAACCACGCTCGCGTCCAAGGAAGCGCAGCGAGTTAGGGCCCACAATGGTCATTTCCATGAGTACACCAGTGCGTTGGCGATGACGCACTGGCAGTCTGTAGTTGGCCGCGGGTTGCTGCGCACGGTTCGTTTGCGGCAGGATGCGGCCAATACGTCATAGTACTTCGCCTACCGGTCCGCAAGGCCATCATCGGGTCGGGTGTCTCTGGACTTCCTCACCCACTGACGACCATTTCCGACTCGCCTGGGGTCCGAAAATCGTCTGCTGCGCCGTGATCCTCTAGTCGGAAGGCCTTGCACTTCGTGGATTTCCTTCCCGGAAAGCCCCAGGCCTGAGTAACTGACGAAGGGTGCTGCACACTCTGAACGAGCCGAGCGTTGATACGAATATGGCACTTGACCCTCTCACAGTTCGTGCTCTACATCGTTTGGCATCTGTCTAGACGCCCCTCCGCAGGATAGACTCTGGCTTCCCCTGCTCACGTTAACGATCGACCCCATTGCAATACTATTTCTAAAAGCTCTACACCCGCAGCGGACTTTCTTGATTGAGATGTTCCGAGTCGTGGTGGGGTGGTATAGTAATCACATCGTACATCGCTTTCCAACTGTTACCTCTCGACCGAACTACCTGTTGTTATACTCTATCTCCCAAAAAAAGCGTAATGACCACTGTTTCTGTGTTCTTTCTCGGCGCCACTGGCTACATCGGTGGCAAGTGCCTTCATCTACCCGACTTCAAGTTGAATTCCGTTTCTGAATGTGACCTATTTATATTAGGGGCTGTCCTCGTTAAGCTCGCGAGCTTCTCAACGTCGAAATTACCGCACTCGTGCGCAGCAACGCGCACTTGGACGCGGTTCGTCGCCCGCGCGTAGAGGTCGTCCAGGGCACGTTCGGCGATACTGACCTCATCACCTCGCATGCCCGCGCGGCGGACATCACCGTCAATACTGCAGACTCCGACGATGTAGGGCTGACCACGGCCATCTTGGCAGGCCAGAAAGCTCGCGTTGTCGAGGACAAGAAAAACCCTGCCGTTTTGTTGCACACGAGCGGGGTGGCCGTATTCGCGGATGCCTCTAGGGACGGAAGACACGATCCCAATCTCAAGGTTTGGAATGTGCGTCGTGCTCTAGATGCTTCCGGTGGCGCGGAGGTCTCATCTCCCGCGCATGCAGGACGGAAATGAAGAGGACATCCGCGCCATCGATACCGATAGGTTGCATGGCCCAGTCGACGTGCCGTACGTCCTTCCGGCACACCGATGTGTTGCGCGCCTTCCGCTTCCCTAACTCGTATCCCTCTTAGGATTCTGCGCGCATCGACAGAGGGTTACACTGAGTCGTACATCATCTGCCCCGGAGCGATTGTCGGGCCAAGCACGGGACCAGTCGTCACCTCGTCGTTGTTCTTCAGGTTCCTCACTGCCCTCGCGCTCAAGCAAAAGAAGTCCGTCTATATCGGGGAGGGCTCTAACATCTTCTATGGGGTCTGTATACGTCTCGAATGCGTTCAGTCTGGCTGATTGTCGCATCCCGGGCCGTTCTCCTACAGGCGAACCTGAAGGACCTTGTCGACCTCTACAAGCTTGTCTTTGAGCGCATCCTGAGCCATGAGGATGCCAGGGCGAGTCCATACGCGAGGTACTACATCGCCGCCAACACACCACTAGTGTGGAAGAACATAGCTACTGTGCTCGGGAAGACCCTCAAGCAGATGGGAAAGATAGAAGACGCAGTGCCGCAGAGCATCTCCGTGGCTGATCTCTCGTCTAGCCCCGAGTGCGTGTGGCTTTCCCCTCTCTTCTCGCCTCGCCTTTTTATGCTCTTTATAGAGTCACGGTGTTTATCGGCGCAAGTCAGAACGTCCAGGGAGAACGTGCCCGAGCTTTGGGGTGGAAGCCGACCGATGTGGCATTGGAGGGTTGCATGGACGAGGGTGTCAAGGTTGCGCTTGAGGTCTTACCGAAAAACGAATGATCCATAGTTGCACTGTGTGTCGATCGCCGAAATTTGTGTAGTGAACCGTCTACTGTACGATATAAAGGCCTATCATCATGTTCTAATCGACGGCTTGGTGATCATCAAGCCCAACCCGTGCCGTGCGGGCCGGATCGACACCATGAACGTAGTATGAACTTGAACGTGTACATGAACGCGTGAACTGTGAACACACTCGTGATGGCCGACATATCGCAGACATCAATTTGAAAAGCACTCATTCAGGCAGAGACTGACAAAGCTCGACAATGTTTTTACCGAATGGTCACCGCTTTACGCCTTGTTGGCCCCAATGCGGAATCTGAGTAACAATAACGGTGGGACTCGGGGTTCAGGGTCGTTCCAACCCTCCCTCTATATAAGCTGATTGATCTTCGCCCTTTCCCATTCATCTAAATAGGTTTGTGAACTATGCCCACCGTATTCTACCTTGGCGCGACAGGTTACATTGGAGGTTCGTACAACCGCAAGCGTGGCGCCGCGAGAGGCATCAGTGTCTCACTTTTGGTCTCGCTTAGGCTCCGTGCTCGTTGACCTGCTTAAGATCTACCCGGATCTCGAAGTCACTGCACTGGTGCGCAACACCGCGCACATCGACGCGGTCCGCGGTCTAGGCGTAGAGGTCGTCCAAGGCACCTTCAGTGACGTCGATCTCATCACCTCGCACGCCCGCAAAGCGGACATCACCGTCAATGCAGCAGACGCCGACGACGTGGCGCTCTCCACTGCTATTCTGGCCGGGCACAAGGCGCGCGTCGTAGAGGACAAGCAGTCCCCGGCCGTCTTGTTACACACGAGTGGGGTGGCGGTATTCTTGGATGGCGGGAAGGAGGGGAAGCACGACCCGAACAGCAAACTCTGGAGTGTACGTCGTCTGCGTTCTCGGTTTTGTTTGGTCTCTTTTTGCAAGAAGCTCATCCATTGTTCTACGCTGGTCAGGACGGGGACGAAGCGGATATTCGTGCGATCACTCCGCAGATGTTGCATGGGCAAGTGGACGCACCGTATGTCCTTCTTGCGAATTAATGTGTGTGCGTGTACTCAAACGAGCACACCGCTGCTGCCTAGGATTCTGCGTGCTTCGGAAGAGGGCTATACAGAGTCGTACATCATTTGCCCCGCCGCGATTGTCGGCCCGCCGACAGGGCCCGTCCCCTCCGCGTCGGTCTTCTTCCATTTCATGACGCAGCTCGCACTCGGGTTCAAAAAGGCAATCTACGTCGGAGAGGGCTCCAACATCTTCTACGCGGTGCGCGGTCCTTCCGAGTCACCCTTCTTCCCCGAAACCACTCATCGTCACGGGAAATCATGATCATCTTAGGTGCGATTGGATGACCTCGTCGACCTCTACAGACGTGTCTTTGCGCGCATCCTGGATCGCGTGGATGCCAAGGCGAGCCCGTACGCGAGGTACTACATCGCCGTCAGCACGCCGCTGTCGTGGAAGGATATCATGACCATATTCGGTGGTGTCCTTGCGCGCAAAGGAAAGCTGGGAGACGCCACAGCACATAGCATCTCATTGTCTGAAGCCCCCTATCCGTGCGTAATATTCCTATCTTTGCGTTTGCGTCATGCTGACGACGCGTATCGCACTCACACGCTCTCTCTTCTCCACCCCGCAGGGCATCGATCTTCCTCGGTTCTAGTCAGCACGCTCGGGGTGAGCGCGCCAAGGCCCTGGGATGGGAGCCGCGACCAGTGGTGTTGGAAGACTGGGCAGAAGTGGGCATTTCTGCCTCGTTGGAAAAGCTGCAACAATAGTTATCACGTCTTCGTACCAATATGGTTTGTTTTGGGATTCCGTTTTTTTTCTGGAAATAGTGGGGAAGCCGTTTGTCATTTGTTACGAGTCCAGGAAGACACCTCACCTTCTGACGCCTGTCGTCATTGGTAAACAAAAAAGCCCGGGCGCAACTGATGACGAACTTGTATTGCCGCGCCCGTGCTGACTGACTAACCGGCGCCGTGTCAGATCCATGTATAAATGACACCGTGGGATCGATTGTGCAAGTCCATCAGAACAATGACCACCGTGTTTTTCCTTGGAGCGACGGGCTACATCGGCGGTGCGTGCGACTTGCATGAAAGTCATCGGGCCGGGGCTCTCCGCCTTTGGACACTCATTTTGCTACAGGCGCCGTCCTCAGCGCACTCGTTAAGGTGCACCCCACGCTGTCCGTCACCGCGCTCGTGCGCCGGCCAGAGGCGGTCGAGCGCGTGAGCGCGCTGGGCCCGCTCGTGCGCGTGGTCGAGGGCACATTCACCGACGCGCGCGGCCTGGAGCTCGTCGAGCGTCACGCACGCGCAGCAGACATCGTCGTCAATGCGGCGAGCTCGGATGATCTCGCATTACATTCGGCGATCCTAGCGGGTCAGCGAAAGCGCGTGGAGGTCGATGGCAGGCCGCGCGGCGTGCTCGTGCACACGAGCGGCGGGGCGATATCGCTGGACCCGTCGCGTGCGGGGGCGTACGACCTCAATGGAGAGATCTGGAACGTACGTAGTCGCCGCTTTTTGGTGCACGGCCAACGGACGCGGGGTTCCGACTTTAGGACAGCAATCCGGCGGATGTGCGTGCTCTCACTATGAGCATGGTTCAGGGCCAGGTCGACATCCCGTGCGTATATATTTTTGGATGCTCACCCATCGCTGTTCCAAATCTGATTGGAGCTGCCTTCCTTCCGACGTTCTTACTTTGGGTCGAAGGATCTTGCAAGCCGGCGAAGAAGGCTATGTCGAGACTCATGTCATCTTCCCGGGCGGAATAGTCGGAGAGGCCCACGGGCCCGTGCTCGCAGGGTCGGTCTTCCTCAAGCTCCTAATCCAGCTCACGACAGAACGCCAGCGTGCATGCTACTTTGGCGAGGGTACCAACATGCTCTATCTGGTGCGTTTTACAGCCCGACCCCATTCCTAACGCACCTTGGCCGCTGGGTGAACGCGGTCTCTTGACAGGCCGACGTCAATGACCTTGCAGATCTTATATGCGCGTTTTCGATCGCGTTCTGACCGGGGCGGACAGGGACGCGAGCCCGTACGAGCGATATTATATTGGCGCGGTCAACGCGTTGCCCTTCAAGACCATCATGACGGCGATCGGAGAGTCTCTCGCTCGCCGCACGCTGCTGGAAGATGGTACACCAGAATCGATTGCCGTTGATCAGGTCCCGGATCCGTGGGTGCGATCCTACCCTCCGCAATTATGGTGCTGATCTTACTTGGTACAAGCTTCTCACGCATGTGGGCCACCACGCAGCGGCTGGAGCCCACGCGGGGCAAGAGAATCGGTTGGAACCCTAGGTCGGTAGACGTAAGGGAATTTCTGAACGAGTCTATTGACGCTGCATTGGATACGATACATCGGAAATTGTGAGGCGGGAGTCTCTCGTGTAGGGTACTCTGATGGAATCTATTCCGCTTGAGGCGATTGCGGGCACGCCTGCGTGCAACGACCGCAAAGCCCCACATGGCCTCAGCCTCACAACGCGCTCAGGCGCCGTTTTCGGATTTGTTTCCCGAACAGCCTTCGTTTTCTGGACGATTGTTGTTTAGTTTTAGGTTGTTATGTTCGGTTTACTTATTCAAGTCTGTTCGGGTAATTCTGTTATAGCAAAATGACGCAGTAGATGCGTCAATATCGCGAATTTGTCTCTGTCGCTTCTGTCCGCATCCCCCCGAATACTACAATTCCCATGACACTCAATGAGCCTGAGTACTCCAAGGTGTCTCTGGCTTATCGTATTGCCGAACCAACTGTCTTCAATTAGCCATTGTCCTCAGGCCGCCTCCTTTCCAGTGACTGTCATCCGTTGATTGACATGTTCATCGCTGTTTGCCGGGACTCTGGTTGCCCCGTGACCATCGCCAACTCGAAAACGGAACTTGAAGAATAAAGACCTACATGGAATAAGGGAAGAATGTGCTATAGTACCTGTTGCGTACCATATAGCCTGGTTTTGTACGATCAAACCATTCTGATCATCCTCCTGCCGTAGTACTTACGTAACGATGTGGACGTCCGTAAGTGATAATGGACTTGTCGAGCTTTTCTTGGACTCCTGGACTCAGGATCTTGGATACGGTGCATGATGGCAGTCCACCACGAACGGAGAGAGAAATGGGTAGATATGGTTGGAGTCGTCCCCTATCTGTCCTATCACCTCTTCCTCGTTCGTGTAGAACACTGTTTGACGGTTTGTGGCGGTATCCGGGACTCGGACGTAATCGTACCCCTAATCCACACCTCGTTCCCAGCGCGCTCGCCAAGGCGCAGCTCACGCACAGCAAATGTCATCGAGAAACCAGCCGTGTCGGCACGCAACGGGCACGGTATACTCTACTCGGCGGTGGGCGATATTCTTCGGTCCGATGCGCACAGGCAGTGTTCGCTCTCACTGACTCACGGGCATGGCCGGGTCCAGGTAGAAGACCTGTACGTATTTATTTCACCTCTCCCCATCAGACTGAGCTGTATCTCTTATGCGTGGGTAGAAGGATCCTGCAAGAGAGCGAGGCGGGGGGGGGGGTTGTATTGTTACTTTCCTGGTGACATGGTCGGGGGCCTCACAAACTGCTGGAAGCGGCACCCCAGGGTCGATCATGCCTTGACGTGCGTGCCTCGATCTGTCGGTGTCGATCCTCTTCGTGATTGTATGACTCGATCCACCTGAGCAACTGCTAAGGGAGCATTGCATTGAAAGTCGCGGCGGAATCGTTGTGTAACTTTAGTGGTTGTAATTGGTAGTTGTCGTGTCCTTCCGCACAGGGAAGGGAAGGAGAAACCGACAAAGCATCTGGAGTATTGGGACGATCTACTTCCGGGTCGCCAAGTGTCAAGGGTACTCTCGCTCTCGCCCTCCCGGCCAGCTCATGTTTCCTGGGCCGACGACCCGCATCTCGACCTCGTCGAATACCACGACAGTCCTAACGATGCCGAAGCCGAGGGCAGTAAACAGCGCGATGCTGCGTGCGTTGCTCGCGCCGATGCGCGCTACGAAGGACTCCGTCCGGATGCCGAGCGTGTCACGTGCGTAGGACAGGAGAAGCGCGAGAGCCGCATGTGCGCGGCGTTGTCCTCGATACGCGGGCTCTAGCAGTCGGAGGTCTCCGTCAGCGCCGGGGGGAACGAAGGAGAGGGGTAGGTAGTGAGTGAGTTATAGAGCACGCACCGGCTATCATCACCTCACATTCGACCTCAAACTCGGGGTCGTCGCACTGGTGCTTGAAGAAAAGGTTCACGTCGCCGATCATGGGCAGTGCCTTGATGTCGTCGTTTGTGAGTTGGGGTTCGGGGTCGTTATCGTCATCGTCTTTGGGAATGCCGCGTTCCAGCGGGCGAGCGAGTACGATGAAGGTGAGTTCTGGGACTCGTGCTAGGTACCCACTACATGTGTCATTGTGACAGCCTACGCACTGTCCTCGTCTTCCTGCCAGCTTCCTGTTCGACGCGTGGTTTAGGCCTACTGGCTGAAGACCAGAGGGGAGGGAGGGCTCACGTTGCATTGCATATTCCTCCTCCAGTGTGAGCTCTTCGCTCGCGGTGAGGTCGCGTAGTTCCGTACTTTGCATCCATGCATGATACGTCTGTCCCGGGGACGATCAGATATCCCAGGACGGGCATTTATATGCTAAGTGTGAGGACAAACCTCTACATGCTCTGCACTATACTAGCCATGGCGGGTCATAGGTGGCTGTTCTGACTCTGAAAAAGACACATACCGATAGGGGACCAGGACGATAGTCTCGCCGACAATCGCTGTGTGTGCGTTGACTCTCATCGCACGACGTATAGTCGCGGTTGCAGTTCAAGGGAATTTAGCTTATTTTAGCTTATCTAATATACTGTCGACTTTTTCTTTCACACTGGCACTTGCTTTCACAACTCCGAGTCTCTGGCGGCATATTGCTGTTTTCATAACATCCGCCGATTTTGCACTATTACACACACAGGCGGGGTTGAAATGGGCATCTCGGTGATCATGCCGAATTTCTTTTCCGCAAAAAATAATCACGGTAATCAATAAATAAAATTATATATCCTACTTATCGGTTTGGAAACCATTTGTAAAATTCGGTGCAGTGGGCACTTCAAGTGATGAGCAGGGCCGGGTTTAGTCGGGCTCGGGCTTGCTCAGCCCATCCCTGGCACTTAGAGCCCGAGCTCAGGCCGGGCGGGCTCATCTCAAAAAGGCTAGGTCATGGGAAAGCACCTTTGAGGTGTTGCTGTTGAGTGCGCGACCTCGGAATCACGCAGAGCGAAAAGTCAAAAGAAAAAAGTGGCATATTAAGAAACAAGCTACGCGTGCTAAGAGCCTAAGAGTGTAAGAGTGGGAGAAGTGGGAGATGGTGGCCATCGCCTTGCGTTGGCGTGGTCGTCATTGCCGCGTGGTTGTTGTAACCGCCGTCGTTGCCGCCATGCGTCATCGCGGTCACGGGCGTAGTCCCATCCTTGGAGTCCGTCGTGGTTTCGTATTCGCTCCGTCCTCGGAGTCCGTCGTAGTCGCGATCGTGGTCGCTCCATCGTGGTTGCGGTCGTCATTGCCGCGTCGTTGTCGTCGCTGCCTCTCTACTGTCGCCGCAGGGGCCTAGCAGCAAAATTTTTGCGTGTCGAGGGAGACTCGTAGCCCGTGTTATGATGATATCGCCGCAGGTGGCATCGTGATAGGTGTTGCGCGCAGTGACGGGGTGGTGGACTCCCCCCACGTGGTGAAGGGTAGAGACGGCGGCCATGGGCTTGCGTACAGCGAGGTGGAGGCAGTAGGGACTTGACTTGAGTCTTGCGCACCGTGACGGGGCGGTGAAGGGCGGAGGCGGAGGCATGGGCTTGCGCACGGTGAGGCAGAGGCGGTGAGGCTGATGAGGACCAAAGAGGAGTCAACGGTGTCGTGGAGGAACTGTGACAGTGAGATGACATCCACGACCAATATATTGTAGACGTACCTTCACTTGAATAGCAGTGAGCACGCGCGGCCAACCATTGTTGATTGCTGGTGGGAGAGAAATGTCTCCCGTCTGGGGGGTATGTGTTGCGGAACCTCTTGAGCGACCGCCGACCGGATACTGATCCCAGTGATATTATCGCTGATTTCTGAGTCACGCTGCCCCTGCAAGGACATCGATAAAGCCAACATCTTCATCATTGGAGTAATGGCGGACCATTGTTGAAAGGTTTGGAAGGGACGATGGATGGGCTGTGGGACGCTGACTCGCTAGTTGCACAATGCCGAACTAGCAACGCAGATAACTATTCAATAACCCCATTTTATCCAAGACACCTATTCGATAACCCCAATTATGTATGCTAGCCTAATTTCTTGATCTACTCAATATGAACCCCGCTCTTGAGTTTGGATGTCCGGCTGTGTGCGAGACAAAAAAATCGGCGGATGTTATGAAAACAGCAATAACATGAAGCTCGTTCGCAAGGTCGTACAAAGGGTCGTACACAGTATGCCTCGTACACCTTGGGAGTTTATCGAACGTTTATCATATATACTAAAACTACCATGAGATTACAATGATACTACGGAACGCGCCTGTGGGCTCCTAGCATTGGTATTACAGTCGACTCTTTTTAGAGGGTATGGGTTATGAGGGAGTCGACTGTACGGAGTCAGACCCCGGGATTTCATCTTCTAGAGTCCAATACATCCACAGCTTGCTTAAGCCTTGTGGGCCTGTGCTTCTCGTTGACGGGTCCGATAACCCATGTAATCCAGCACGAACCTACAGAAGTGCTCCAGTTTAGTCATGCGTTTCCATGCGGAGAGGCGGCGGCAACACTAGAGGCCTGATAAACGTGACTTACGGGAGTGGCGCACACACCGTCGTCAGCCCCGCCAGCAGCGCCGTCGCGCCGACCGTACCGAGCGTGTTGTACATCTGACTTGCGAAGAGCGGGAACGCCGCGGCAAAGATCGTGCGCATCGCCGCGTTGCACGTGAGTGCGGACGCCGCGACTGACCGATACGCGTCGACGATGTACGTCATGGAGGACGCGAAGATGAAGTAAGTGGCCGTGCCGAACGGGACTGTCGCAAGTATCGGCACGATCCAGTGCACACCGCGGTACGTGGTGAACGCCAGCCAAAAGAGCCCGATCGGGGCTAGCACGGCCCCCACCTGCCCCATCCGCAGTCGAAATTCCGGTGGCGGCTCCTCCTGGCCGTGGGCGTCCTTGTAATCGCGGTATCTCCTTTGGGGTGACGTCAGTCTTCTAGACCTCGGGGTTCCGAGGTAGAAAGAGGTCCGCACCGGTTCCAGTAAGGTTGGGTGGCCAAGCCCATGAGCATCCCGACTGCCATTCCTATGAATGTCAGGCCCGTACACTGCATGTTGAACCCGTGTTTCCCCACGAATACGATCGGAAAGGCTTGGAAAGTCAAGTATAGGATTCCGAGGATCAGTGCATTCCTGTAAAGAAGTCAGCCGCGCATCGCAATGCGCCATTTGTGAATGAGAGAGAAGTAGGGTTGAAGTGTACCATATATTCAGCAGCAGCAGCATATAATCGAACATCACGTAGTCTGTCAAGACCAGGTAAGCGGGCTCCGAGTGTGTGAATTGGTGGTCAATGACTCACAGAAAGGTTTCCAATGGTTGTCAAGCAATAGTCGTGCTAGGCTGACGGGCGGTTCTCTTTCGATCGGTGCGTACCACTTTGGATCACCAGTACTCGCCCGAAGACTGCATTAGAGCTTTAAGCACTAGATACCAACCCCCCCTTCTGAGAAGGACCCACCGTTGCGCCTTCCACTTGAGGATGACAGGGGCACAGGTCTCTGGCACAACCTTTGATGAATTGACGCTCGGAGTTAGCGCCACGAGCAACGCCACAAAGGATTGTGCTTACGAGAATGATGGCCACTGCCTGGATAAATGACCAGATAATCTGGACGTGGAACGTCCATCTCCAGTGCCAATGCTGATTAATGAATCTGTTCGCGCACATCCTTATCATTCGTGTCCTCAAGTAGCGAGACTGTACTCACCCACTGAGTATCGGCCCGATCTCAGGGCCGATGTACGGGCAAATTGTGTAGACGGCCATCGGACTGTCCCGTATCAGATGAGACGGGGGGAAATCGCGGGTGAACTGCGACGTACGTAGCCACTTCAGAATTCGGGAACATGTCGCTGACGCTGCCCCCGGCTAAGCTGAGAAACGCCGCCCCGCAGTACCCGGCAAGGAATCGGAAGACCAGATACACAGCTGTCGGAGTGCACCGTGGCGTCATCGCCCCAGGCCCTGACCTAATGCACTGCAGACTCACTTATGTTCGGCGCGAACGCTATAGGGAACATGAATACGAAGAAAAAGCTGAATGATACACAGTAGACGGCGCTGCGCCCGTAAATTTCCGACATTGGACCCGCGACGAGCGGCCCGATGCCTAGGCCTAGAACGAAAAGACTGATGCCGAGGATCGTGACTTCCTGGCTAACATGAAATTGCCTTCCCATGGCCCCCTCCGCGAACGCTGCCTGCGAGACGTATCAGCACGATGCTCCGTCCAGGAGTCTTCTAGACCGCACCATGGATGAGGCACAGGTGACACAGATGGCCGCGGTCGAGATGCAGAATACAGCGAGCCATCTGCGTGCCAGGGGAAGTTGCTGCGGGTCGTCCGCCGGCTCGAGGATGACTTCGTACTTATTGGCGTGGACAGAAGCGATCGGCAACGCTGTTAACGACGACGCCATCGAGTCGTCCGCCGGCTTTTGCCGAGATTGGTTATCAGAGACCATTGGGGGAGAGTAGGACAGCGAGAGATGGTGTAGTCGGACGACCTACCTAAGGGCACCATGGTATATAAACCCTGAAAACACTATGATTGTTCCAAAGAACGTGTATACGTCAGGTTTGCAATGGCTCGGAGAAGCGGCGGCGGCTGATTGGTTTAACTTTCCTGGAAGTCTCAGCATCTCAAGCGCACCGAGTAGCATATATAAACTCACCTGCTCAATATGAATACGGACCCGTTTTCCCCCGCGTTCCCGTCTGCGCTTAGCCGCCTTCTCCGCGGTCTTCTCCCTCTTCGGCTGTCTACCCTTCTTCCTGGGACGAACACATCTATACTCGCCACACTGAAAAATATGTCAGTGAGAGAGGGTTCCTTGAGTGTATCCTGGCCTACCAATACTGAGCCAACGGTGGCGGAACGTTGCGGAGCGGAACTCGTGCTGCGGCCAAGGCTGTCGCAGTTTCCAGGTCCAGACTCCAAAGTGAAACACATTACATTTCATCCGAGGCATCGGAGAGCCTGAGCGTGGGCAGACGGGTAACTCCGCACCATTGAGAAGTTCGCGTAGAGCATACAGTGAGGCACATCATGAGGGATGCACATGTCCGGTAGCTGCGATGTGACATGCTGTATTCAAGGGTTCTCGGAGCGGGATGTGGGGGCTCCTGCCATCCGTCGGGCATCCACGCGTGACGCGATAGAAGATGAAACGTCAACCGTTTTTGAAAAAGGCGTTTTATACCCCGGAGCACAGGCCATAGACCCAGAACGGACACGATCAGCGAAATTTAC
Organism: Lactarius hatsudake; assembly: GCA_024734325.1. Lineage (NCBI taxonomy): Eukaryota > Fungi > Basidiomycota > Agaricomycetes > Russulales > Russulaceae > Lactarius > Lactarius hatsudake. Next base: position 16,246 of record JANSJP010000281.1, on the reverse strand, counting down.
ATGATATCCAAGAAGCTAAGGTGCCTCACAACTGCCGGTGACAGGAAAATAAACAAGTCGCTAAAAGTAGCTTAGGATTTCCTGGAGGTTGTGCCCGAGTTCACGGCAGTAATCTGGTCAACTGCTTCTCCCGTTGACCATTAGTACATCTAGGCATAAGATGATTCGTGCATATGGTGGTCAAGCACTGGCATATGATTGCCACGAGGCGCGACGTTCTTGATCAGCTGACCTATTATCACGTGTAGGATAAGTTGCTGGGCTTTACCTTAACTCAAAAGCGCTCAAATCGTAAAATACTGTACATCCGTCATACAGTAACTTTGGTTCACCCTTCTACCTTGGCAGTTTCAAGGTAAATGCTGCCGAGTCAGTGAACTCGCCAGCTTCCACGTAGGGGGCATTTACTCGGATTTCCGTGAGCTTACAGGCCATTTGCCTTACTCTCAAGCTTACTCTTGTCGCAGGACCATCACCAACTAATCATCTCCTGGTATTTTTAAAAAAAAGTAACATCGCTTATAGACTGCGCCTTATGGGCCCGGAGCTATGATAAAACTATGACGTGCATATACAGGATGGGGGGGAGTGTGTCGGGTCAGGTTATCCGAACTACATGCGATAATACTAAAAGTAATTGAAAAGTTGTGTTGACATCAACTCGTGCAGAACAAGTCAGGGCGTGCTAAAGATAAATATCTCTCGCATAGGGCTACCAGCCCTGGAACGGCACCCCATTTGTGGGTAACCATATGACTCTGTGTATGGGCCTGATGCTAAGTGCCGATCATCGAGCGACGAACGGCAAAGGGCAGAGTAGATAGGTGAACGGCGTCTGCGTCATTGGTGTCAGCGTTGTTGGTACCCTCTCCTCTCACACTTCGTTATTGTGCTCGCTGAACCTGTGGTCAGACTCGGAGATCAGTTTCTCCGTGCTACTGTTTGTTGCAGTCGCCCAGGACGCTGGGTCCACCACGAAACAAGTCCGTTTTTACGTTTGTACTACGAGCACACGTATCGCCACATGAATAGTGTATAGTCTAGGACAAAGGCATCTGATCTGATCTCATTTCACATGTATAGCTACGCAACTGGCACAGGAGTTTTTCAGGACTTGAGCCATTCACCGAACTCTTATCGTCAGGTCCTCGATGGTTACGGGGCGACCAGAGAGCCGACGAGCAGCAACGAACGTGGCCACGGATGACGCCGGTTGGTACTCCAAACGAAGTGATTCAAGGGCAGGCAACAATTCGGCGACCATCTCCCTGGCGGAATATTCGAGAGCAAGGGTAACGAACCGTGACGACGAGCCGAGTAGACGCAGCGTCCGCACAGCGGTGAATGAACGGAGGAGTTGCACCCAGTCGCTGCGGCCCGTTTCGTCTTCCCAACTCGGAGTTTGGCTCCACAAAGCGATGCAAAGATGGCGCGAGTGAGAGAGTTTAGGGGAGAGCTTGTTGAATACCTGAAGTAAGTGTGAAACATCCCATGCCATGCCTACGAAAGTCATGGAAATGATAATACGGAAATCATGAAAAAATTGGAAGGTGATGCTACCGAAGACAAAGGAAGCATCTACCAGGCTGAATAGTGTAAGTGCAAAGTCTTCTGATCGATTGATGAACTTGAAAAGTTGGGTAACCTGAAAGTCAACATATTCGTGCGAGTACTTGATCTCGGTGCGTTCAAGTTGAGGGCAGTCGATTCGGGCCACAAGGTCCTCCAAATAGTTACCAATCCCGTAGAATCCGAAGGACCTGAGCGCGGGAACGACAGTCCGTGTTATGGGAGGCGGGCCCATCCGATCAGGGAGGAAAACGACCTCATGGAATCCAATGAAAAGGTCGTCAAGCTGAGGCAACGTAGCCAAACACGCAACCATCGCCTCCGGCGAAATGTAGCCAGCAAGCGGTATCCTACCGAGTCGGAGAATGACGAGGTCATGAGAGGACAAAAGAAGCGTCGGTAATTCTGGAAAGGAAACACCTTTTAACTGGAGTTCCTGTAAACACGGAGCAGATCCACCCAGGAATCTATCCGGAAGGACTGGCACATTCAAACTTGACTCTACTAAAAGCTCGAGACTTGTCAGCAGTGGAAATGGCTCCCGCATCACCGTGACCAGCTTTGCCAACTGCGGGGTCGTTAGATTACTAAGGCAGAGATAGCATACACGATTGGGGTGCTCAAGTGCAGCGAGGACATTATCTTCGTCGTCAGGAGCAAGGTTATCGTCGATGCAATAGTCGACGTGAATTGGAATGGCTGGCAAAAAACCCAGGATTTTCCTGACAGGATCTCCAGGGGTGCAGTGGAGCCAAATCTGGAGACGAAATGGCGATGCAAAAATGATTTGTCGCCATCGTCGGCATACGTGCATCAGTCTGTCGTGTGTCCGCGGGTAGAATTCGATAGTATGGAAATCAAAATATATCGAGTAAAACATCGTCTGGGAGCATGTCGATCGTTGTTGGCTGTTTGCCGCTCTTATCTATGCCACAAATTAAACCGTACCTCCCCTTGCACCTTGCAGTGATTTTCAGAGATGCTCGAGCCTTCGCAAAGGCCATGTGAAGTGGCACCGGAGGACGAATCTGTTGGCAGAGAGAGCAGATGGTCACTAATTGAAGATCGGCGGCGAGAATTTGGTCAAGTGGTCGAGAAATACGGCCGACAAAGACGTGTGCACACCTGTGGGGTTCCATCCGAGTTTATGAAGTAGTCGGTTGCCAGTGCGTCACGGTGCAGCCCTGCGACCCGGAGTTGAAATACTCTGTGCCAGTGCCCGCATCACATAGGCCGCCAGTAATGAACTGACGCCATCACGGTTCTGCACGTGCAGAGGGATGTACAGACTGCACACGAAAAACTGCACACGAAAACGACGAATTTAGGGTCCACATTTTTGAACTGGACACTGACTCTGCGTGCAGCCGGATACACTGGCATACAACTGAACTAGGGCCCTCTGCCATCATCGATTGATGGCAACCGCACTGGCGTGTCTTTCTCCTTGCACGCTTCTCGTCGCACTGGCGATGATGGCGGTATTTAGGAACTGCAGCCCGTTTCCATCGCCAGTTCAGAATCTACGAGTACCTATTGTAACATAAACGAACGGACAAGCACAATCCCTAGTTATTCAGACACTACTGAGCCGGCAATGTCCGACTATGCCGCTGTAGGCGGTAGAGCCGAGTTACTGACCAAATGACCGGATGACCTCGCGCCAGAATTGGACATCTAGTTCTGCCTTATGTCTACAGAGTGGCTGACTTAATTCGAGGATCGCTAGCTATAGCCTCCGAATTGTAGGCATGCATCACGGCTACACTACTATATGGCCTATCATCATCACCAACCATCCGCGGATCCGCCTCTCAGCGATCCCTCCAGCACAGATACATGGCCATTTGAAGATCAGAGGGTTGGGTCATGTCGCATCGGTGAGCGAGGGGACGACTGGATCAAGGTGCGTTGTACACTGGATGGTACTAGTCACGTTTGCCAACCTTTGCATGGGAAAGGCCTGACTTCTCAGCGGATGACAATAGGTGATGGCCTTCCGCCTTCAAACAGATGACCAACCTGGGCCTTTCGGTCTTTCCTTCCTTCCTTCCTTCCTTTGCATTCGTTTCGGCTCAAGCGCCCAGGTTTTCGGCACATACGTCTTACCATCCAACATTCTTTTCCGTGCGCCTCATGTATGCTGTCCCTTGTACCAATGATTTTTCGGTACGGAGAATAGTCGTCGAACGACCTACTTGGCGACTTGACGGGGGTCTCACTCCTCTCTGTGAGCTTGTGGCTCTTTGCAGGAATGACTGGCTGATAGTACATCGTGACCTGAAGAGTGGTCCGAGAACGCGATCGCAGCCATACGTATCTTTCGGAAACCGAAAGTATCGACAGCGCGCTTCCAAGGGCCTGAAGTTTAGATGTATCGTCGTCTGATCATCTTGGACCAATACTGGTACCTTACCCCGTATCTCAACGCTGAGAATTTCTTTAACGTGCATTCGCTGTATGATATCCTTGCGTGGTAACGCTCTCCTAGAACCACTGAGAACCTTGCAGTCCTGGCCCCTGGGCCTTACTCTTTAGTCTGGTGAAATTTCGAGCGCATACTCGACCTCATATTTCCACTTTGACCCGAGTCTATGCTGCGGAAATCCTCTTTCGAACCAGCAAGAGTAACGTAGGTTCAACACACATATTAACGACAGTTAACTGAGCGGTGCTGCGCACATGCTTCGTTTAGAACATTCAGAGTCGACTCCCCAGCTGGTGATTCATTTTGTTACTTGCCAAAGTGTTAACTGTTACCTCAATCAACTGTCTTGTCCATTTCCACAGGTCATCGTATGCGCGTACGCATCACCAGGCAGTAGAATGTTCCTGGCACATTCTCCGTAGTTCCTGTTCCCAAAGGAACTTCTCTGGCACAACTTGTGCAAGCACGCGACAGCTTTCCGGATGCTGATGGATGGTATTTACCTCTTTTTTCACAGTAAAAAGAAAATCAACTAATCTGATATTTCGGGATAGTAAACCCGTACTTGGACCGGTCGTCCCAAAGCCAGTTTTCTTACATTCCGTATGGACACGACTGATACACAACCCAAACCCTCGCCTCATCACATGAACACGTAACGCCTCTGAAATGGGTAGTTAGAAGAGGGCTGCATTGACAAAGGAAGTAGCGAGAGGCTGGTTAGGGGTAAGATAGGACACGGAGGCCCAAGCGGCCCAAAGAGCAGAGGCCCGTGTGAGAAGAGCCACGTAGTGTGATCAGTGGAGCTCTTTCTGGGTGATGGGGTCCTTTGAGGGCCTGGGTCTTCAAATCGATAGAGGGCTCACTAGCGCTCACTTGCCGTTTCTACGCGCGATGATTGGGAAGGTATTTACGTCATTTGTCATGACGATTACTACAACCAACACACCCCAAACACACCCCACCCTTAATAAGATAGAACTTATAAAAGCGAACTTTTGCCACCTTTTCCCCCATATAGCGTAGCATGTCCATCAACTCGGGCCAACGCTACAAGATCACCACCGAGCATCATGAGCTGTCCATCGATCTGTCTGCCGCAGACCACAAGTCCATCCTCGGCCATACCTTCCACGGCGGAGAGAACCAACTGGTAACAATGCTCGCTACTTCTACAACTTGTGCCCCATACAATGACGACATCTAGTGGATGACAGAAAAGCATGTCAACGGCCAATGGACTATTCGATCAGTCGAGCACCAGAAGTACCTCGGAATTGAGACTAGTACCCCAAAAAATGGAACGCATCTCGTGGGCCTCGAGCATCCTCAGTTCTGGGATATCGAGATTCTATCAGATTCTAGGAACCCTACTAGTAAACCCAATGTTAAGTATGTTTTATCACGTACCCCACTGGCGATTGCCGTTGATGTTATGAATGCTTTGACAGACTCGGCCATTGGGTCCGTGGCACTCGTTTCGTCGCCGAGTGCCCCCTAGAATACGGCGCCGGAAAAAATCTTCAACTGTGGACGGCTAGCTCAGGAAAGAACCAGGTCTGGATGCTCGAAGAGTGTGAGTTGCATTCCGATGAAGTCTGGCGGCGACTGGCGCGGCTAACTCGGCTTTACAAGACTCCTCCTGGTTTTCCCATCGCGGCACGTCCATCAAGTCGGGCCAACGTTACAAGATTACCAATGAGCAAAATAATCTGGTCGTCGATCTCTCCAGCGCGGACAATAAGTCCATCATTGGATGTGACTTCCATGGCGGAGAGAGCCAACAGGTAACAACTCTTGCTACTTGGATAACTTGCGCCTCATACTAGTACAACCACGACACGCTCCAGTGGGTCACAGAGAAGCAGGCCAACGGCCAATGGACTATTCGATCAGTCGCCGCCAGCGGGTACCAGAAGTACCTCTGCGTTGAGAGAACCCCAGACAATGGAACACATCTGGTCAGCCTCGACCAGCCTCAGTCCTGGGATATTGAGATTCTTCCAGACTCTACTAAGCCCAGTGTTAGGTACGTTATGGCGTGTACCCCACTGGTCGTCGCTACTTACTTTGAGTTTTTTGACAGGCTCTGCCAGTGGGTCCGTGGTACTTGTTTCGCCGCCGATTACCCCAACGATGGGGGCGCTGGAACCAATCTTCAAATGTGGACGGCTTTTGGAACAAGGAACCAGGTGTGGGTGCTCGAAGAGTGTGAGTCACGTTTTGGTGAGGCCTGGCGACTGGCGTGGCTCATTCAGCTTTACAAGATTCTTCCTGGTTTTCCCATCGCGGCACATCCATCAAGTCGGGCCAACGTTACAAGATCACCAACGAGCAAAATAAGCTGATCGTCGATCTGTCCCGCGAGAACAATAAGTCCATCATTGGATGTGACTCCCAAGGCGGAGAGGACCAGCAGGTAACAACTCTCGCTACTTGGGTAACTTGTCCCTCATACAACTTGAACTACGACACGCTCCAGTGGGTCATAGAGAAACAGGTCAACGGCCAATGGACTATTCGATCAGTCGCCGCCCGCGGGTACCAGAAGTACCTCTGCGTTGAGAGAACCCCAGATAATGGAACACATCTAACCGGCCTGGACCGGCCTCAGTTCTGGGATATTGAGATCCTTCCAGACCCTACTAAGCCCAGTGTTAAGTACGTTATGATGCGCACCCCACTGGCCGTCGCCGCTTACTTTGAGTTTCCCTTGACAGGCTGTGTCAATGGGCCCGTGGCACTTGTTACGTCGCTGATTACCCCAAAGATGCGGGCGCTGGTACCAATCTTCAGCTGTGGACGACTTGTGGAGGAAGGAACCAAGTCTGGGTGCTCGAAGAGTGTGAGTCGCTGTGGGGTTTGCGCAGTGTGTCGACCGAAGGGGAAGACGTAGATGAGGTGGACTTGGGGTGAGATGAGGTGAGTACGAAGTCGGTTTGGAGATATGGCACAGGAACGTAGAGCTAGAATCGGCGTGGGTGCGATGTGCAGATCGGCATTCACAGACGGAGAGCTTCGGAAAGAGCGGATTAATCCGAGACACGCAAGCCGAGGGATTCAAATACATGAAGGGAAAGCCACAGCACACAGACAGGGTGTAATAGATGCAACAAGGACTACAATGAGAACGGACACAGTCGGATTGCAATAGGTGGATGCGAACGGGACACAGCGAATGGTGGCGATTCGGCGTCGTTGCATACGCAGCGTGCACGTGGACCTTACAACATCGTACGACTGGCGCAGCTAACTTGGCTTTACTAGATTCCTGAATCGTGAGGGATCATGTCACTAATATCCTAGTGTGATAGTGAGAGTTTGCTGTCTGTCTGGTCGTATTCTTAATCTCTCCAGGATCTTCGAAGCCATGTTCCCTTCTGCCGCAGCGCCACCGGAACCGTCGACGCCAACAATGGATAAAAATTGAAAAGATCATACGAACACGTAGGATGGCCACTACTTTCTCTTAGCACGACGCAGACAGACAGGGACTATGCTTCGGCGCAAATTTTCCTATTGACGACGCCCAAAGGAATCATTGAAACGGCTTGGGTCGAAGATTCTGTAGATTTTGTAGATTCAGATCATGTTCTGGTGGATTCTATTCCACCGGAGGTGGGAGTGCGAGCATGCCTGCACGCCACTCAGCCTCAGGCTCGTCAATGCTTCTGTCTTCGTGTTGCTACATTTTTATGAACACGCATATAGATATAGTACGGTTACAAACATGGTATTACAGTCGAAATTGTCATAACGCATAGTGTGATAATGCATATTTTTAATAACGCATAGGGTTAGGGCTCTGAATCATTGAATACATAGGGAAGCGCCGGTGAAATTGCATAATGCATAATGCATGGAGAGTTGGCCATCAAATATGTGTTATTGAGCCCGAATGTGCCTCTGAAATTGCTCATCGTGACTCAGAATTTTCACTTTTCTTACATTTTCCTTTGGCCCAACATGCCCATTAACCAAACTTGCAAAGTCCGAGCCAAACTTGGACCATATGCCTCAAAAGGCTGCACAAGAGGCCGCAGCTGAAAATGGCACGGTTGAAGTGGGGGCCCGGGACGAGCCAATGACGGTGGTGGGAACTGAGCTTATGGAAGCAGTTGCAGACTCAAACTTGCCGCTGCATTTTCGGGCCACTTCCGAGTCTTGAGGACCTGGTAAACCCTCCTGGTGAGCTGGAGAGTGGCGAAAATCCCAATCAGTTCATGAGCGATGCTGATATCATTGAGGTGGCATCATATGAACTTTCCAAGGTTTTGAGGAAATTTGAGGCCTAGCTGAGGACAATGGATTTGTGAATGAGCACCCAGCAGAGGCTGGATGGGTGGCTTGAAGCTGGTGCATCGTTGTTGTCGTTGACACTTATTGATTGCTTGCTGTATGCAGAAATCCCCGGATCGTGGGAAAACCGTGGTCTTGCATATTTCTGATAATGCATAGCCTTTTGGGGCTGAATCACGTTATGCGTTATGACAATTTCGACTGTACTGGTATAGAACAAAGTGACTTGTTGTTTTCACATGCAGGATTCAGGAACTGCAGGCTGCAGTGCGTTTCCATCGCTAGTACAGTGTCACTTATTGTAACATAAACAAGTGCGCAAGCGCAATCCCCAGTTATCCGGACACAACTCCAACTGGAGTGAGGTTGATGCAGTAGCAATGATCAATACCAGTCAGTACCAGTCAGTGGCGGGATACCAGGAGCCAAGCACCGGGGGTACAGACACTTCCACGAGGCTAGTCCAGTGCTGAAGTTTTGTAACGCCACCACGGGGGCGTTAGGTACGACGTGTACCGCGTTAAGTCAACGGGACTGGAAGAGCGCGAGCTGGTTAAATGTTGCGATCGGACTCACCGGTACGGAGTACAGACTCACAGGGTTCTGACTACCTTAGTATTAGTCAGGGACAGTCGTATCAGTCAGCATCGAGCAGAGTATCACATGTATCGGACTTGGCTTCTACCTAGGACAGTTGTACTAGGGTTCGAGCTATTACCGCTACTGGGTACCTTACATTCAGGAGGAGCTTCAAAGCTCCTCGTCAATTGTATATCTACCGTCGTGTACGAAGACCGAGCTCCTCAGCTTGGTCTTCTTGAATCGCAAGCCACTATTCTCTGGCTCCTCTTGATCGCGTCCTTCTCTCTCTCCTTAAGCCTCCTAGTGCGCCTGGCCTTTGTTTGGCAGGTCCTACGAGAACGTATACGCCTGGTGGAACTAGCCCCAGTGCTGTGGATGATCGCGTTCCTACTATGGACGTGTATCTACTTTCGCTAAGTCGCTCCTCGCTAGCCTTGCCACTGTACCAACGCTCAAGTCGAGCACGTTAGGACGGGCCTAACGCAACATTAAAGCTCAGTTCGATGATGCACAAGTATCGCTCGGCTTCCCGGGAACCGAGGATAATAGTAAAGGAGTAAGGCTCAAGCGCAACGGCGAGCTAAAGTATGGACTCAAGCGCAAAGGCGAGTCAAAGGTCGTTCGTGAGGCAAGGACAACGTGGTATTACACAAGAAGTCAAGTCTACCGTACAAGCTAGGTAGGGCGCGACTTATATACTAGTACAGGATGTTTGTGAGCAACAAACATAAGGCGCGATTGTGAGTCAAGAGTCCTAGAACGTAAACAAAGGAAAAACCATATGTAGTATGAGGGAATTCCGCGGAGTCATGCGGACTTCGGGAATGGTCAGCGGACCAGGAGAAGCGTACCACGACCTACCCTATCACCGAGGCGCAGGGCGCAAGACGAGAATCAAGGAGCGTGAGTCACCGGATCGTATCGTAATTGTATAGCCAAAGCAAGAGTCAGAAATCGTAACATTACCCCCCCGCCAGAATCGAAGTCGCCACGACTTCGACTAGTCACTGGTATAGGCGTAATCCTCCTCTGCAGGGATATTAGCGGGTACAGGAGACGGAGTGCGGGGGCAGGTGTGTTGGCGTAAAAACATAAATCGTCCTCTCTCCCCGCAGTCCCAACACATCTCATACATGGGGCACTTGATCTCCTCATGTGTAGCATTGTACCGCAGGCACTTCCCGCACCACCTAGGACGAGAGTCCGGGTCCTGATGCGCTGGCGTCATAGGGGAGAGACGTCGGATGAGGCAGACGTCGAGCCGATGAGCTCGACTCCCACACCACTGGCATGGTTCCCGGGCCCGTCGCTCAGGACACTGCGCCACTAGGTGATCTTCCGACTTGCACTGGAAACACTTGCGCCGACGCTTGCCACCTTCCCCTTGAAGGTGGGGCATCTCGCTGGGTCCAGCATCGCGGAGGACGAGGGGGGTAGGCTCCGGCGAGCCTCGGGGGCGCACGGGCTTCGCATGAAGCTCGGCATATTTATCGGCGATGAGGGGGATGGCCTGAGCGTACTGAAGACGCTTTCGGACCGATGAAAAGTCCATGTCTAAATGGAACTGGTCGCGCGTCAGCTCGGTCTCCAGTCGTCGGATATCCGGCTGGCGAACACGGATGGCGTCTCGCCGCGTGAGGCACTCGCGGAGGCGGGAGATGTCAGCGTGGAGACGAGGCTGACGCAACTCGACGAGCACCTCGTTCAACACGATGGCGCGAGGATCATGGGGGTGGAACATGTTCAGCTGGTTGTCGGTGATGTGTTGAGCCAGCTGACCGGTGTAGACTTCGTTGAGGAAGACCTGGGATGCGTAGCAAGGGTGACTCTTCCCCATCGTTCCGACGACTTCCTGATAGTTATGGCGGTAGTAGATGTACCGCGCCGTCTGCTTGACGGTGCCCGTCTCCCCGACCAGGAGTGGGAAGAAGGTGGGGAGCGATGGGTCGTTGCGGAAGAAGGGGATGCCGGGGTCCTCGTTCTCCTTGTCCTCCTCATCATCTAGGAGGGCGAGGGCGGGGTCGGGTTCGACGATGCGGGTGTCTGAGGGATGGGTGTGAATGTGTGGTCCATTCCGGCGGGGAATGGCGGGATTGGGATATGAGCGGCAAGAACGGCGGGTGGTGAGAGTGGTGGGGGTGGAGTGAGGGGAGCGACGGTTCCAGGTGGGTAGGTGGGAGTGACGGGAACGTGGACGGTGACTGGTGTATCGACGGAGTATGGGACGACGAGAGTTTGGGGAGATTTGGGACCTTCGGTGGTTGGCGTGGGTTCCTCTGTCAGCGAGGCTAAGGCCGAGGTAGCGAGCGCGAGTACGGGGAGCGGAGGAGAGTCAGGGATTACAGAATACGGCGTACGACCCTCCGGTTCGGAGGGGACACCCAAGTCCTGCGAAGGTACGGTCAGATTCTCGAGAATGATCTCGACGGGTCGGCGAGTTTGGATAGTGGAAACAACGGGGGTAGTCATCATGGCTGAGTGGAGCAAACAGGGGTGAAGCGACGATGTGGTTGAAGGGGGCGTATTTTATATCCTTCGTCCAGCCCCTTCGGCGGTAGGATTTAGGCGATAGAAGTCGGTAATCAGGTCGGGCACGTGTCGGACATTTTCAAGGGGTTCCCATGTGCTGTCGCTTATCGGGAAGCCCTTCCATTGGACGAGGAATTGGAGTTTGCGCCCTCGTCCATGTGATCTGGATTGCAGGATGCGCTCCACTTCGAACTCTTCTTCTCCATCAATCAAGTCCGGGGGTGGGCGCGTGAAGTTTGCGCCATGCAACTCCGTCTCCTTATATGGCGTGAGGAGGTTCGCATGGAAGACCGGGTGTATCTTCCACGTGTTTGGAAGTTCAAGTTCGTATGACACATCCGAAAGGACCCGTTTCACTCGGAACGGCCCATGGCGTTTTGGGGCGAGTTTTGCGGTGGGGTAAAAGGTCCGGAGGTTCGTGCCTTCTAACCAGACCATTGCGCCCTCTTGATAAGGGATGAAACACGTTTTGCCCCTTTTTGCCATCAGTTCCTGTGCGTGCCTGATACAATCTTGCGCGTGTTGTCGTCTGATAACCATATCTTCTAGACGTTGTTCGACAGATGGAGATGACGTGGGTTTTGGCGTCCACACGGTACGTGGTTCCCACCCCATTATGAGCGAGAAAGGCGACTCCTTTGTGGTCGCATTGGGCCAAGCGTTGTGCGCGAATTGGGCAACCGGTAAGGCTTCCGCCCAATTATCCTGCTGCACGTTGCTCCAATGTCGAAGGTACTGTTCTAACCATTGGTTCGTCCGTTCCGACTGTCCATCGGTCTGGGGGTGGTAGGCGGACGAGATATTCTGACGAATCCCGAGGACTTTGCAGAGATTGGTCATGAATGTGGAAGTAAATCGGGGGTCTCGGTCTGTGATAATCTTTCGGGGTATGCCGTAGTGTGGGTATACGTGATGAAGGTACAGTCGCGCCACTCCCTCTGCTGTGATCGACTCGTTACACGGAATAAAGATTGCAGCCTTTGAGCAGTCGTGGTCCGTGATCGTGAGTATGGAGTCGTATCCGTCTGACGGAGGGAGTTTGGTGATGAAGTCCATGGCGACGACCTCAAATGGTTCTGCGTTTGGGTCTGTGGTGATAGGGAATAGGTGTGGTTTTTGACGGTGAGGGTTGATTTTGTTCGCCTGACATACCGCGCATCCTTTGACATAGTCTTCTACGTCTTTGCGCATGTTGGGCCACCAGTAGTCGCGTCGTAATAATTCGTAAGTGTTTGCGATTCCTGGGTGTCCCATGGCAGGCGTGTCGTGGAAAAAGGTGATTACCCCCCGTTTAAGCTCGTTGTCGCCCACGACAACTAAGGCGTCATTCTTCCACCACAGCCCCCCCACCTTTTTCAGGTTGTGGGGCTCGACCCATCGCAATACGTCTTTTTCGTCGAGGTTTTGCGATATTTGGGTCCAGATGTCCATATCGTGCATAGACATCTCCGTCGCTCGAAGAAAGCGTTCCGCAGGGAGGACGATAATGTCATTGTTGTCCTCCTCGTGTGCTGCGTAATCCGCTCTTCGCGACAAGGCGTCCGCGCGACTGTTCCTAACTCCGGAGATGTGTTTTAAGAGGAAGTCGTACTCCGATAGTTCCAAGAACTCGCGCGCGACTCGTCTACTGATCTTTCTAGGCTCCTTCCAGTACTGAAGGTTGGCGTGGTCGGTGTGAATGATGATCTTATGGGGGGAGCCAACCAGATATGTACGCCATGCTCGTAGGGCCTTAACGACTGCCAGTAGTTCTCTGTCGTAAATGTCGTAGTTGCGTTCTGCCTGAGTGAAGGACTCGGAATGGAACGCGACTGGGTGCAGTTTGTTATCTGAACCGAGCTGATTAAGCACGGCTCCAATGGCAACGTTGGACGCGTCGACCTCCAGTTCGAATGGTTTCGTGAGGTTGGGGAATAGGAGTGTGGGTTCGCGCTCGATGCTGCGTTTGACATTGTCGAACGCGTCTTGTTCTCGTTGTCCCCAGTGCCACGGGGTGTCTTTACGGGTGAGGTCGTGTAGGGGTCGTGCGAGTGCGGAAAAACCGCGGATGAATCGCCGGTAGAAGTTGCAAAATCCGAGGAAGGCGCGTACTTCGCGGAGATTCCTTGGGGCGGGCCACTCTCGGATACCCTGTACCTTTACGGGGTCCATCCGGAGGTTGCCGTGACCTATGATCAGCCCCAGGTATTCGACTTCCAATACTTCAAATTCGCACTTCTCGGGTTTGATGTAGAGATCGTGTTCTTCGCACAAGCGAGAACTTCATGCACTACGGCGCGATGGTGGGGATAGTCGAGAGGTTGTAGCGATCAAGCTATCATCCATGTAGACGATCACTTCATTTGTCAGGGTGAGTGGTCAGAAAGTATCATCCATCATCGCTTGGAACGTGGAGGGAGAGTTGGTGAACCCGAAGTACATGACGAGGGGTTCGTACAACCCCTGGTTGGTCTTAAAGGCGGCCTTCCACTCATCCCCTGGTTTGACTCGCACATTATTGTATCCCCACTTGACGTCGAGTTTCGTATAGAGGCGCGCGTCACGTATTCGGTCTATGAGCTCCGGGATCAGAGGGAGTGGGTAGTGGTTTCGAACCGTAAGTTCGTTCAATCGTCAATAGTCCTGGACCGGGCGTAACTTGCCGTCTTTCTTCTTGATAAAGAAGAAGGGAGATGCGTACGGCGACTTGGACGAACGAATATACCCCTTTGCCAGCTGCTCGTTCAGAAAGGCGGTCAGGGCCTCCTGTTCATTTTGTGCGAGTGGATAAACTTTACAGTCTAGTGAGGCGGGCGCGTTAGGAAGGAGGTCTATGGCGTGGTCCCAGGGGCGAGATGGAGGGAAGCGATGAGATGCTTCTTCATCGAATATTTTGCGATGACGTCGGTATTCTTCGGGGATCATCTCCTCGAACGTTCGCTCCCTCTTTTTCGCTGCTTCTCGCTGCGCTAGCTCGGAAGCCGTGGTGGTTTTCCTTAAAAATGCGATCTGGGGTTCCCGCTCGTCATCCATGAGCTGTTCCCACGCTTCCTCGTCAAGTTCATACGTCTCCAACGCCCGAATGGAGGCTTCCTATGGGCGTGGCTTCGTCTGACAAGTGAAGACTCGAGACCACGACCGGCTGAAACTCTTCGTTCAGCGTCGCGTCTCCCCACTTGATTACAGGCTCGAAGGCCTGTGAACAAGGGTATCCTAGGATCACTTCGTCCCTTCCTAGGTTCGTAACCAAGAAGCGAAGCGTCCTTTCTTCTTTCCCTGTTCGTACGGTGAGATCGGTGTAATGCGTGATGGCGCCATCCTGATTGTGGGTGCCGTCTACATTCCAATGCGGATGGGGTGTGTTACTTCCCGCGTCCCGATTTGGAGTCGTTTTAAGAGTGAGGAGCATATGAAATTGTCGGTAGCTCCCGAGTCGATCAAGACTTGTCGTTCGGCCGTTGCGTGTGCAGATTTGAATAGAACTGGGATTCGCATGGATCGATATCTGCTAGTGTACACGTTCAGTTTAATGCTCTAGCCCAGGCCGCTGGGTTCAAGCGTCGAGAAAATCCTCCCGTCCGAACAGCTTCTCCACCATGAGGTCTCGTACCTCCTGAGTTTGTGCCTTCATCGCTGCGATCTGTAGATCCGCCTGCTCTTCATTCGATAGTACGCGACTAGATTGTATGGCGAAAGAAGAGACGGCGGGAGCTGATAAACTTGAACCCGAGGGAGTCGGGGCTGGTGATCGCGGGGACATGGGGGGTGGCGCCATGGCAGACGTAGTGGCAGCCACTCGCACGCCCTTTTGAGGACAGTTACGCGAGATGTGTCCTTGCGCTTGGCATCTAAAACATCTTCCCTCCTTCTGAAGGCGGGCTTTGTCGGTATCGGTGAGGGCCACGGAGGCTCTGGCGCGTCCAACGTCCATGGCGTTGGGGTCGCGTGTTCCTTTGAGGGCTTGCACCCACTGCTCGCGGCTTTGGCCGCCCTTCTTTCGCTGGGGTTTTCCTTTGCCGAGGCGATCCTTAAGATAAGATATTCAGCCTGCTGCAATCGGGCGCCGCCTTCCACTGCTCCCAATTGACAGGGTGCTGGAAGCGGACAGCGTTGACTACTAACTGGTTTGGTAGCCGTCTTGGAATAACTCCAACGTCGTGGCTCGTCAGGGTTGTACCCTGCCTTCGTGACGAGGTTCTGGAACGTTGCGACGTAGGTGTCGATATCTCCTCCCTTCATCGTGAGGGTTTGGAGGCTTTGCGGCGTTGGTTTTCGGATGTGTCGGTGTAGCCTGTACGAACCGGTCTCTGACGGTAGTCCATAAGACTTCATTTTGTCGGAGGACTCCTGCCGCATCTGGTCCTCCAACCATGTGCCTGTTCATCAACCCAGTCGTTTACTAATGGGCCTCGGATGTACGACAGGAAGTCATGGCTCGCGAGGCCGGGATCGACAGCTGATCGACGGTGGGGTTCTCCTTGTAGAGTCGAAACGCTCGCAAGAAAGCCTTGCTCTCGTCTCTGACCCAGTGAACTCGGGAGGGGGGTTTCCTCCCAGTCGTCCGTTTCCCCGGGGGCTGGCGCTACTGGCTGCTGGCGCTCCTCCTGGTGCGGCGCCACCGCCACCGCCACCGCCACCGCCACCGCCACCGCCACCGCCACCGCTACTACCAGATGGCACGGCGCTACGCTAGGGCGGGTTGGGTGCTCCTCCTCCAGCGCCACCGCTGGTGAGAGTCGTACTGGCCGAGCTTGTGGGTTTGGGACATTGTGTGAGTCTGGAAATGTGTCGTTGGGTTGGGTAAGTTTGTCGTTGGTACAGAGACACTAGGTGATGGGGAATCGTCGTCGACGGCAATGC
>JANSJP010000280.1:0-37933 GCA_024734325.1 Lactarius hatsudake | reverse complement strand
CTGCCACTACATCTGCCGTGGCACCAACCCCCGTGCCCCCGCGATCACCAACCACGGCTTCCTTGAGTTCAAGTATACCAACTCCGCCGTCTCTTCTTCTCGCCATACAATCTAGTCGCGTACTATCGAATGAAGAGCAGGCGGATCTACAGATCGCAGCGATGAAGGCACAAACCCAGGAGGTGCGGACCTCATGGTAGAAAAAACTGTTTGGACGAAGAGGATTTTCTTCGACTCTTGAACCCGGCGGCCTGGGCTAGAGCGCTAAATTTAAACATGTCAACCTAGCAGATACGATCTATGCGAAATCCCAGTCCTCTTTAAATCTGCACAGCGCAACGGCCGAATGACAAGTCCTTATCGACTCGGGAGCTACCGACAACTTTATATGCTCCTCACTTTTAAAACACTCCAAATCAGACGGAGGGAAGTCACTCACCCTATCCGTATTTGGAATGTAGATGGCACCCACAATCAAGATGGTGTGATCACGCAGTACACAGACCTCACTGTTGCGAACAGGAAAGGAAGAAAGGACACTTCGCTTCTGGTTACGAACCTGGGAAGGGACGAAGTAATCCTGGGATACCCTGGGTTCACCGGCCTTTGAGCCTGCGATCAAGTGGGGAGACGCAAACACTGAACGAATAGTTCCATGCCGGTTGTAGTCTCAAGCCCTTCACGTTTGTCAGACAAAGCCTACAGCCCATAGAAGCTTCCCATTCGGGCCGTTGGAGACGTATGAAACTTTGCAAAGGGGAGGCATGGGAGCAGCTGCATGGATGACGAGCGTGGGAGCCCCAGATCACCTTTTACGGAAGACTACAACTCGCTTCTGATTGGCACAGCAGGAAGTGCAGCGAAGAAGAAGAAAAAAGGAGCGTACTTTTGAAGAGATGATCCAGAAAGAATACCGATGTCAATCGCAAAATATTCGACGTAGGAAGGTGTCTCACACCGGATTCCCCTTCTCAGCCCTGGGGATCACGCCATGACCCCTCCTCCTCCAACGCTCACCCGCCTTGGCTGGATTGCAAGGTCTACCCGCTCGCACAGAACGAACAGGAAGCCTAACCACCTTCCTTTTGGCGAACAACTCACAAAAGGTATATCCGTCCGTCAAATAATCACCGTAGTTCGCATTCCCCTCCCCTTCTTCTGCATCAAGAAGAAGGACCGGCTCAAAACTACGCCCCCGTCCAAGATTATAGGCGGTGAAGAACCTTACAGTCGTAACCACTACCCCCTTCCCCTGGATCCCAGAACTCGTCGATTCAAATAGCCGATGCGCGTCTAGTACAGCGAAACTCGACGTTAAATGGGGGGTATAACAATGTGCGGATAAGCTAGTGGACGAGTGGAAAGCCGCCTTCAAAACCAACCAGGGGTTATATGAACCCCTCGTCATGTACTTGGGCTCACCAATTCCCCCTCCACATTCCAAGCGATGATGGACGATACATCCATCCTCTCACCCTCACAAATGAAGTGATCGTCTACATGGATGACATTCTAATCGCCACGCCCTCGATTATCCCCATCACCGCGCCATAGTACACGAGGTCTCCGTTTGTGCGAAGAACACGATCTCTACATCAAACCAGAAACGTGTGAATTCGAAGTACTCAAAGTCGAATACCTCGGACTAATCATAGGCCACGGAAATCTACGGATGGACCCCGTAAAGTACGAGGCATCCGAGAATGGCCGGCCCCGAGAAACCTTCGAGAAGTACAGGCGTTTCTTGGCTTCTGCAACTTTTACCGGCGATTCATCCGGAGTTTTTTCCGCACTCGCACGACCACTACATGACCTGACACACAAGGATACCCCGTGGCATTGGGGACAACTAAGAACAAGACGCGTTCGATAATGTCAAACGAAGCATCGAACGCGAGCCCACGTTGTTATTCCCCGACCTCACAAAACCATTCGAACTAGAGGTGACGCTGTCTAATGTCGCCATCGGAGCCGTGCTTAACCAACTCGGCCCGGACCAAAAGTTACACCCCGTTGCGTTCCACTCTGAATCCTTTAGCCAAGCGGAACACAACTATGACATTTACGATAGAGAGTTATTGGCAGTGGTTAAGCCCTCCGAACATGGCGCACCTACCTTGTTGGCTCCCCCCATAAAATCATCATCCACACCGACCACGCCAATCTCCAGTACTGGAAGGAACCAGAAAGATCAGTAGACGAGTCGGCGGCGCGAGTTCCTGGAACTCTCAGAATATGATTTCCTCCTAAAACACGTTTCCGGAGTTAGGAACAGTCGGCGGGATGCCTTATCGCGAAGAGCGGACTATGCAGCACACGAGGAGGACAACAATGACATTATTGTCCTCCCTGCAGAACACTTTCTTTCGAGCGACGGAAATGTCCATGCACGATATGGACATTTGGACCCAGATATCGCAAAACCTTGACGAGAAGGACATATTGCAGTGGGTCGAGCCCCATAACCTGAAGAAGGTGGGGGGGCTGTGGTGGAAGAACGACGCGGTTAGTTGTCGTGGGCGACAACGACCTTAAATGGGGGGTAATCACCTTTTTCCACGACACACCTGCCATGGGACACCCAGGGATTGCAAACACTTACGAGTTACTACGACGCGACTACTGGTGGCCAACATGCGCAAAGACGTAGAGGACTATGTCAAAGGATGTGTGACATGCCAAGCAAACAAGATCAACCCCCACCGTCAAAAACCACACCTATTTCCCATCACCACAGACCCGAACGCTGAACCATTCGAGTCGTCGCCATGGACTTCATTACCAAACTCCCTCCATCAGATGGATACAATTCCATACTCACTATCACGGCCCACAACTGCTTGAAGGCCTCAATCTTCATCCCGTGCAACGAGTCAATCACAGCAGAAGGAGTGGCACGCCTCTACCTCAACCACGTATATCCCCACTACGGTATCCCCCCGAAAAGATTATCACAGACCGAGACCCCCGATTCACATCGGCATTCATGACCAATCTTTGCAAAGTCCTCGGAATCCGCCAAAACATATCGTCTGCCTATCACCCCCAGACGGACGGACAGTCAGAGCGAACGAACCAATGGTTGGAACAGTATCTTCGACACTGGAGTAATGTACAGTAGGACAACTGGGCGGAGGCCTTACCAGCGCCCAATTCGTGCACAACGCCCTGGCCCAACGTGACCACAAAGGAATCGCCCCTTCTCGCTTATCATGGGTTGGGAGCTGCGCACCATGTGGACACCAAAACCCACGTCATCCCCATCCGTCGAACAGCGGTTGGAAGAGATGGTCATCAGACGACAGCACGCGCAAGACTGTATTAAACAACGCACAGGAACTGATGGCAAAAAGGGGCAAGACACGCTTCATCCCTTATCAAGAAGGCACAATGGTCTGGTTGGAAGGTACGAACCTTCGGACCTTCTACCCCACCGCAAAACTGGCCCCGAAATGCCATGGCCCGTTCCGAGTGAAACGGGTCCTTTCCGATGTCTCGTACGAACTAGAGCTTCCGAACACGTGGAAGATACACCCAGTCTTCCACGCGAATCTCCTTACACCATATAAGGAGACGGAACTGCACGGCGCAAACTTCACACGCCCACCTCCGGATCTGATTGATGGAGAGGAAGAGTTCGAAGTGGAGCATATCCTTCAGTCCCGATCACATGGACGAGGGCGCAAACTTCAATTCCTTGTCCAATGGAAGGGCTTCCCAATAAGTGACAGCACGTGGGAGCCCCTTGAGAATGTTCGACACGCCCCAGACCTCATCACCGACTTCTATCGCCTAAATCCTACCGCCGAAGGGGCTGGACGAAAGATATAAGGCGCACCACATCGACATCTACCCCGTCCCCCATCCTCTATCCTATCATGACTACTACCCCAGTTATCTCTACCATTCAGACCCCGCCGCCCGGTCGAGATTATTCTCGAAAACCTAACCGTTCCTTCACAGGATCTTGGTGTCCCCTCGGAACCAGAGGGTCGTACGCCGTATTCTGTGATTCCTGACTCGCCCCCCCTTCCCGTACTTGCACTTGCTACCTCCGCCCTCGCATCGTTGACGGAGGAACCCACACTGCCTGCTGAAACGTCTGAACCTCCCCTTATCGTCTCACACTCCGTCAATACACCGGTCACCGTCCACGTGCCCGCCACACCCACATACCCACTTGAAACCCCCGTTGCCCTGACCCCACCACCACCGTGTCACCCCCCGCCATCCTCACCGCCCACATCCCAGTTCCGCCATTCCCCGCTGGAATGGATCATACTTTTACGCCAGTCCCCCAACCTCGCGTTGTTGAGCCCGATCCCGCCCTTGCCCTCCTTGACGACGAGGAGGACAAGGAGAACAATGACCCCAGCATCCCATTCTTCATTAATGACCCGGCACTTCCCACGTTCTTCCCGCTTCTAGTTGGCGAGATGGGCACTGTCAAGCAGACAGCGCGGTACATTTACTACCATCACAACTATCAGGAGGTTGTCGGGACTATGGGGAAGGGCCACCCCTGCTATGCGTCGCAGGTCTTCCTCAACGAAGTCTACACTGGGCAGCTCGCACAGCACATCACTGATAATCAGCTGAACATGTTCCACCCGCACGACCCCCGTACCATCGTCCTAAATGAAGTCCTTGTCGAGCTCCGTAACCCCCGCCTTCACACGGAAGTGTCTTGGCTGCGCGAATGCCTCGTACGTCATGATGCGATCCGTGTCCATCAGTCAGACATTCGGCGACTGGAGACTGAGTTGATGCGAGATCAATTTCATCTCAACATGGAGTTTTCTTCGGTCCAGAAGCGTCTTCAATACGCTCGGGCTATCCCTCTCATTGCCAACAAGTACGCTGAGCTTCACGTGAAGCCCGTACGCCCCCGAGGTTCGCCTAAACCTGCCCCCCTCCCCCTTCAGGACGCTGGACCTAGCAAGATGCCTCGCCTCCAGGGGGAAGGTGGCGGGCGCAAGTGCAAATGTTTCCAGTGTAAGTCGACCGAACACCTGGTGGCTCAGTGCCCGGAGCGACAGGCCAGGGAACCGTGCCAGTGGTGTGGGAGTCGAGCTCACAGGCTCGACGTCTGTCTCATCCGTCGACTCTCCCCCATGACGCCCGCTCACGTAGACCCAGACACGCGCCCCCGATGGTGTGGGAAGTGTCTGCGGTATGACGCCACTCACGAGGAGATCAAATGCCCCATGTACGAGATGTGTTGGGACTGCGGGGAGAGAGGGCGTTTCATGTTCTTATGACGCCACACCTGCCCGCGCACCCCATCTCCTACTCCGGCTAACATCCCCGCAGAGGAGGACTACGCGTACACCAGCAACTAGCTGAAGTCGTGGTGACTTCAGTTCTGATGGGGGGGTAATGTTACGAATTGCCTTGTCTCTCATTGTGCGTCTTTGGACTACTGTACTCTTACGACACGTTCCATGACTCGCGCTTCTCGGCTTCCATTCCACACCCTGCGCCTCGGCGATAGGATGGCCAGTTTTACGCTCTGTTTCGCCTGCTGACCATTTCTGAGGCACACATCGTCCCGCGGGATTCCCTTGTACTACATAAAGCTATTCCCTTTGTTTCCCTTTTCGTACGAGTACATCAGACTCGCGCCATGTGTTTGTCCTGTACAAACACCCTGTATTGGTATATAAGTCACACCCTACCTAGCTTGTATGGTAGACTTGACTTCCTGTGTAATACCACATCGTCTTTGCCTCACGAACGACCCTCGACTCGCCTTTGCGCTTGAGTCTACGCTTTCGCTCGCCGTTGCACTTGAGCCCTGTCTCTCTACTATTATCCTCAGTTCCAGGGAAACCGAGCGATACTTGTGCACCACTAAACTGAGTCCTGATCGACTCGCGCTCTTCCGATCCTGTTGACTTAACGTGGTACACGTCGTACCTAACGCCCCTGTGGTGGCGTTACAAATTTGTTGCTGGCATCGCTCCAGCGGATTTCTGTCCAGCACGTGAAGTCAAAATTGAACTCGACTGGGATGAGATGTTGTCGGTTTTGTGAGTTGATGTAATAGGCGACGTATCCGGGGATTTCAGTGTCGTCTTTCCAGAAAGCGGATTGGAGATATCTCTTTGGGATGTTGCGTTCTCCTCGTCGTTCGATGAAGTAGGGGCAAAAGGGCACCCAGAGGTCTTTTGTTTTAGGATTGGCCATGGTGGATCTTGGTCTTAATGTAACATCTACCATGGACATTTGCCTGACTTAGGCTTCGTTGGTTGCGGCGATCCTAAGAGGTCTGTAGAATAGGCGGTTGG
Organism: Lactarius hatsudake; assembly: GCA_024734325.1. Lineage (NCBI taxonomy): Eukaryota > Fungi > Basidiomycota > Agaricomycetes > Russulales > Russulaceae > Lactarius > Lactarius hatsudake. The sequence goes on along the minus strand of JANSJP010000280.1, from coordinate 31,643 downwards.
TGATGGCGTCTGTGTACTCAGCTGGATGAGGGGCTAGGTCCCCGTTCAATGCGATAAAAGTGTGTAAGTCCTCCACTTGAGGTATACCAATGGGGGCTTCGTCAAGCGCAGTGATGCTCATCCAAGAGGGGTGATCGATGATGAAGATGTATCCGTAGGGTCGTCCTACACATTCGTTGTGATAGAGGAAGGTGCGATGATATACCGATCCAAGAGGATACGTGTCCACTGTTGCGCAGCAATGCACGCAGCTAACAGGAATGGTGTTCTCACCTTTGAGTAGGTTGAGAGACTGCAAGAGTGGAGAGGGCGCACAAGTGAGAAAGAGAGTGAATGTCTTTTCGCCTCCCTCCCCATAGGAGGGTTTTTATACTCTATGGTCCTACCCTGACCATTTGTGTAAAAGTGATGAGTACAGGCGTCCACAATATCGCGTTTTTACACACGCCTGATGTAAAACTACCACTTCGAGATAGGCATAGGGCTTCTCTCACTTGGAGGGCGTATTGCGCCCGTTGTAGTACGTATCCCAACTACCGTAATAGGCAAACATACTACCATAATGTCGTAACTGCTATAGATAAGGTCCTTACGTACTTATCACGTTCCAACATCCACTGCCCACGGAGGGGAACTCGGGATAAGCTCACGGGGATCCCTGGTCTAAGGGGATATGCTGGAGGCGACTCACTTAAGAGGGGGAGGACCCTTTAGAGACGACAAAGCGGAGAAGATGGTGATCCTGGTCTTCAGTGTCGACTACTTATACAGGTACGCGCGGGCTTTCAAGCACGGCTCCAAACTATACTAGCCAATAGCGTAAGTAGAGCAAACCCTAATACAGCTATCCTAGTATGAGTCACATTGAGTCATGATCTGATCCGTTATCGTACACAATCACATGCTCCGGAGCTTACCCAGATGACTGATCCAACAAGTCCATGACAATATACTGCTGACGTGGTGCCATTCCCAAGCATCAGTGTCCACTTCCGGGCCGAAACATAACAGCTGTGCACATGTTCATCACGTATGTGCATTTTCAGTTCAGTGAGTGAGGTGAGGGTGGTCTTTCCCTAGATGATTCCTGAGCTTTGTGAGAGTGTTGCCGAAGATGCTGAACAACCGCTTGCATGAGGTGGAATTAGGACAAATAGACAAGATGTGAAGCATGAGCTTAAAGAGCAGTGATGGGGTGGGGTGGCTTGATGGGGCATCGCTGGCAGTCTGGGGGAGGGGAATCATTCCCTCATATAGATTGACCGGATCCGGGGACACGCCATTAGCCTGTGCCCTATCTTTGATGGGACCAGCATACACTGCCAAGTCGCCGCCATTCTCGCCAAAGTAGTCCTGGACATTTGTGAAGAGTTTGTTTATACTGTCAGCCAACTGTTCAGGGGACTTGTGTAGCGGTGCGACTGCCGCGCTACGCTAAGTCAAGCGAAAGTAGAAGTGAACTGAACCGGTAGCACACTCAACTTAACGTGGAGACAAGTCACGCGCTAGGAGTACGGTCGACGTGGAGGATACGAAACGTGTAGCCTTTATACAAGGCTATAATCACGGTGATCACACGGCGGCACTCTGAGTGGAGAACCAAGAGGACAAGTTCAGATTGATGAAGTATGGAGAGTACAGAGGAATACGCACCTGAGTGGAGAACCAAGAGGACAAGTTGGTTCCACTCAGGACGCTACATGAGGGTTTATATACACTACTGTAGCTGAGCTTGAACTGAGTCTAAACACTATTACTAAGTGTACAGTAAGACTCCTTGACTCAGGAGCTGACGCGTCGTGTCTATTAATAGCGCATCTTATTGTGCTGACTGATGCACATGTCATCGCGCTTACAAGTGGCCCCACTTGCTGAGTAAAACCTGATACAGCGAGTAAGCGTATACTACTAATCATGATGTATGTATGTTCTAGATCCTTCTAGAGTCTTCCATCTCCTTCCATCCAATCAGAACTCAGTGAGCGTATAAGGGACTCTTGTCCCACGATCACGTGCACATGAGTGGCAGCCCATGTGACTAACTTGTATCAGTACTTTGGCCCTTTATATCTTCCTCAAATAAATGCGTAAAAATATGCAAAAATAAGGAAAATAATACGCGTCCGTGACATCACCCCCTTTCTTAAGGGTCAACGTCCGCGTTGGCCTCTGTGTACTGATGAGAAGCTTGCCAAGGCAAGGACGCGTATATGAGAGCCGCTATTTTTCTAGGTGCGCCCAGGGTTAAGGAGTGGAACTCCTGTATCTTTTTCGGGGCATGAGCTAGATTCTTGGCTGGCTCCCAAGTGTCCTCGCCTTCACCGTAACCCTTCCAGCGGACGAGGTACTTAAGAGTACGACCGAAGAGTTTACTGTCTCTTATGTGGTCGACTTCGTACTCTTCCTCGCCTTCAACTGTGACGGGGTCTGGTGGAGGTGGCAAAAGCCCATTAACTTCGTTTCCCTTGTAAGGGGAGAGGCGGTCTACATGAAATACATCATGGATCCGTGATGCAGGGGGGGAGTGCAAGCTTGTAGTCGACGTCACTTAAGACTTTAGTGACTTCAAATGGGCCTAGTTGCTTAGGTCCCAATTTGGACGACTGCTGGTGAATCTTTATTTGCTTAGCTTGCAACCAGACTTTATCCCCGATGTTGAAGACATATGGCTTATGTCTTTGTTCAACGTCTGTCTGCATTCGCCATTTACTTAGGCATAGAGCGGCCTCTGCATCCTTTCTTGTGGAAACTAGGTTTTGGAGATGCTTATCAAGCATTGGGATACCCGTGGGCCTACCAGCAGGAATTGTGAAGTCTGGCGTGTAGCCGTATAGCAGCTCGAAGGGTGTATGACCCGTTGCAGAGTTGAGCCTGCTGTTGACTACGAATTCCGCTGTAGGGAGCAGGTCTGCCCAATCATCCTGCCTCTTGCTAATGAACAAGTGCAAGTAGACTTCTACTTCTTGGTGTTTGCGCTCCACCTGTCCATTGGCTTGAGGGTGATAGGCGGTGGTGAGACCTGCGTCTATCCCTAGTCGCTTATAGAGTGCCCGCATGCTTCTTGCAGCGAACTGGGGTCCTCGACCACTGATGATCTTTCGAGGAATCCCGTGCAAGGGGAAGACTTGCTCAAAGTAGATGGATGCTACCCCATCAGCCGTAATCTGAGAAGTCACAGGGAATAGATGGATCTGTTTTGTGTAGTGATCCACTATGTTAAGGATCATATCCTTCCCTCGTGACATTGGCAGTGGGCCGATTAAATTGACGCCGACTAGCTGCCATGGACCCTCAGGTACTTCTTGCAGCTGAATGATAGCTTTGGGGTGCAGATCTTTGCGATAGCGTTGGCATCGATCGCATCCTTCTACGTATGAGCTGATAAAGCCTGCCATGTGTGGCCACCAGTAGTAGCAACTGACTAGCTCGATAGTTCCGTTCTTACCCGGGTGTCCTGTGGTGATTGAGTCGTGGCATGATTTTACCACGTCTCTTTGCAGGGCACGGTCGTTGGGTACATAGAGCTTCCCTCTATGATAAACGAAACCGTCTTCTTCTTCCCACAGCACAACTCCGTCTGTAAGAGCTTTAGGAGCGGTCTTTTGTAGACTTTTAAGACCCTCTATGACTTCAGCTTCTCTTATAGACGCAAGTTTGATGCAACTGCCTAGGGAATCCACTTCTGGGCGGAAGTGGGCTTGGGCGGCATTGAGGAAATGCTTAGGTTGTAACACCTGAACCTGGTGGTTGTCCTCACTGTCCTTGACATGGTCTTTTGAGAATCTACTTAATGCGTTGGCTTGCATAGAGTCTCCCTTCTTATAAGTGATTTTGAAGGCAAAGCGACTTAAATATAACGCCCAGGGAGCTTGCCGGCGATTTAAGTCTTTCATGCTTGCCCACCACTCCATATTCTTATGGTCGGTGATCACTTCAAAGGAGATGCCTTCGAGGAAATGTCTCCAGTCCTCTAAGGCACGGATTAAGCCGAGCATTTCTCTGTCGTAGATTTCGTAGTTGCGTTCTTCTTTGCTCATTGACTCTGAGCGATACGCAACTGGGTGCCAAAGACCATCTGGGTACTTTTGAGTGAGTATCCCACCAGTAGCAAATCCAGAGGCATCGGTTTCGACGCGCGTGGGGAGGTTTGGGTCGTATACCTTTAGAATAGGTTCTTGTACGAAACACTCCTTAAGCTTGTCAAAAGCAGCCTGCTGCTCCGAATGCCAGTGCCATGGAGTATCCTTCTTCGTAAGGTCATGTAAGGGTCGGGCAATGGCCGCGAAGTCCTTAATGAACCGACGATAGAAGTTGGCAAACCCAACAAACACTCTGACCTCTTTAAGCGTTGTAGGTGTTGGCCACTCCCTTACTGCAGAGACCTTGCCAGGGTCCATCTGCACTTCTCCGGGACGGATAATCATCCCTAAGTACTCCATTTCTTGCCTTTCAAATTCGCACTTCTCAGGCTTGAGATAGAGGTCGTAGTCTTTGAGACGTTTGAGCACTTCTCGTACTATCTGACGATGGTGCTCTAAGTCTTGGCTATAGATGAGGATATCATCCATGTAGACTGCAACTTCTCCTGAGGCGATTAGATTGGCAAAAATGGTGTTCATGAGGGCTTGAAAGGTGGCCGGGCTGTTGGTCATGCCAAAGTACATTACTTTTGGCTCAAACAGGCCGCGGTTTGTGACTATTGCACCTTTCCATTCATCACCAGGTTTGATGCGAATGTTATGATAGCCCCATCTAACGTCGAACTTGGTGAAGTACTTGGCTCCCTTCAACCGGTTAATGATGTCGGCTGCGAGTGGAAGTGGATAGTGGTTTTTGATGGTAATCTTGTTGAGCCGCCTATAGTCCTGCACTAGACGTAGCTTTCCGTCTTTCTTTTTTATGAAGAATACTGGTGAAGCCATCGGTGACTTGGATGGGACCAGGTATCCTTTAGAAATGTGCTCTTGCAGGAACTTATCCAATTCCTCTTGCTCGTTGACCGACATGGGATACGACTTGACCTTCCAGTGCTTAACTGCATCTGGTTCCAGGTCTATGGCATGGTCCTACAGTTGATGCTCGGGGAGCCTCTGGGATTCCTCCTCAGAGAATACTTTTGCGAAGTCTCTGTAATGCTCTGGCACCATTTCTTCGAAGGTTTTCTTAGGTTTAGCGGCTGTGGCTTTCTCAGCGATCTGTTGAGAGTATGTGAAGCCTGCTAAGCAAAACACTTTGTCTTGGGCCGTGTCGAGCACTTTCTCCGCAAGGAGACGGCGGCGTTCCATACAGTTTGCCATAATGCGCGTCACCTCTACCTCCAACTCTGGTTGCGCTATTTCAGTGGTTGAGTTGAGGCGCATTGTGCCTTCCTGCCAGTCTATGTTGGGGTTCCTCAGTCTCAGCCATGGCAGTCCCAATATGACGTCCTCTGGGCCCAGTGAAGTGACTAAGAAGTCATGACTGTCTTCAGTGGGGCCGACCTTCAGAGTAAGTCGAACTTTATGTGTGATACTGCCTGCTTCATTGAGCGTTCCATCGATATTGTATAAAGTGATGGGGTGCTCTAGAGGAACCTGCAACATCTTGTGGCGGTCAGCGTACCTTTTGTCCAGGAACAACGAAGTTGCCCCAGAGTCTACCATTGCTGCTACTTTTACAGTACGATGACGTCCTTTTAAATACACGGAAATATGAAAGTGTGACTTTTTATCTTTTGTTTCGGGAATAATAGTTGAAGACAGTGCTGCATCAGAAATCATCACGTGCGGCGCTGCTTCGGGAGAAAGTGGAGCAACAGGAACACTACTAATATTGTTCATCTCCGAGGCAGATGTAGATGTGGAGGGACCAGAAAGACAAGAAACGGAACCGACACTACTATCTAACTTACAGGCAGAAATTGTGTGAGTACGAATTACAGAAAATGAGTCCAAAACACGAGAGCATATGGTACAGGTACATAAGTCCGTCTCATCTACTGTTAAGGGGCCGGTCACAGCAATACGCGACCCCTTAATCAAAAAGCCGCCTTGAGAGCCTCTAATTGCTCTTGCTGGCAGGTTACCATCTCCATCAATTTGGCTATGTCTGCCTGTGACGTCTTTGCTGGAGTGGTGGTTGGTGAAGCGGCAGCTACCGCAGTACCTGACGAGGATGGTGGGCTCGGGGATTCCGTGGTAGTGGCCGCTACTTTGGCCTTCCCTGGTTTCCCCATCTTCTTGAGCTGGCAGATGGTGGACCGGTGTCCAACCTTTTGACAGTGGTTGCACACGTCTCGCTCGTGGTTTCCATCCTTTTTGACATGGTTGGGTGATCCACACCCGTAACACTTCACCTTCATCCAGCTCTGGTATTCAGCCTTGGTTTTAAAGATGTCCCCTTTCTTCTGGTTGCCTTGCTGACGCGTGGCATCTACTTGCATGGCGTTAGGGTCGGGGGACGAGGTTTGATTTGACGAAGTCGGTTTCCCAGACTTCTCAGCTCTTCGCTGGCGCATATGCTGATCAATGGTCTGCACCGATTGCTTGAGCTCTTCATAGGTCTTGTAAGGCTTTTCTGACCAGGCTAGGACGTCTTTGATGTCCTCGTTGAGTCCATCGTAGAATCGGGTGCGAAGGTCTTCTTTGGACCACCCTGTCTGTCCTGAGTACTGCTCGAATACCAACATGTATTCCAAGACTGGCTTCTTTCCTTGTTTTGTCTTTTTGAGTTCCTCACGCGCTATCTCTTGCATGTCGAGGGGGCTAAACCTGCGGTTAAACTCCTTGACGAACCCTGCGAAGGTTCCACCAAAGGGAGTTCCACCTGAATTGGCCTCCTCCAAATATGGGAGGGCCCAGGTTTTCGCGTCTCCTTCCATCAAATTGAGAACAGCCGCTATCCAGCGGTGTTCATCTGTGTACCACGTACTTGTGGTTGCGTCCCACGTATTCATAGCGTCCCCGGCTGATCCTGCCCAGTTACGGAAAGCGACCAGGAAGTGACGGGCATCTGTAGAGTTGCCTTTCCCATCCCAGGCTTTGGGACGGGCCACTACTTCTTTTTGCTTTCCGGACGAGGGATGACTCGAACTGATGGTTACTTGCGTTGTTAGGTCAGTGACCTGTTGCACAAGCTGTCCCATCGCGAGGCCCAATTGGTTGATGAGTGCCAGGCAGTCATTGAGAGTAGGTGGTGGAGTGGGGGCAGCAGGGGTTGTCGAACTTCCGGGTTGACTCATATCTTCTAGCTGTCTTTGTCTCTCTTCCCTATCCGCCTTGTCTTGTGCCTTTCGAAAATTCTCTAGTAAGAGTAATTGTTCATCTGGCGAGATCTCGTCCCAATCTTCTATACGAGAGATGAACTGTTTCTCTTGTTTAGTGGGAGGAGGGAGAGCGTATTTCGAGTGAGCTCCTTGAGGATACTGAGCTTGTGCTAGACGAGCTGTCTGTTTCCCCTTGCGAGGAGCCACATTCGGAGTGAGGGGGCGGAGGGAGATTTGGGATTAGAGCTGCGGCTGCTGCTACAAGCTCTGGGACAGTGAAGTTGGTACCATCTACTAGGTACTCTAAGCCGTACAATTCAAGTAGGCCGTTGACAAAACCTGGTTCGTGATAGATTGCCTGAACATACTGTTCGGCGAGGTTGCGTGGGGGATTTTCTAACTGAAACGTCTGGACTCAGACGTTGACACCGTCTTCATCTACAAAGCTTTCGCCTGACTGGGCGAGTGTCTCGTTGGAGGAGGAGTAGGCGGAGTGAAATGACTTGGCCGATAATGTGTGGGAACGGGATGTGAAAATGGGTGAAGGAATCCGGTCTTGTTCAGACTGGGAGTCCTGGTGTACGTGAAGTGATGCCGAAGCAGAGGCTTGAGTCTGGGGTGGTGTGATAGATGCTTGTCTCCTCCTAAAGAGACGGCGTAGACAGGTGCGGACGCTCTCGAATAGACGAGGCAGTGTGGAAATGTATGGAGATAGGTGGATTGAGTGACGACGTGATACGACAAGCGCGAAACGCTAACTCGAAGATGATAGGAGAGTCCGATCAAGCAAGACCAATACACAGTGATTGTTTCACACTGTGCGAGGCTGCGGCAATAACGGAGCACTCAGGAGTGGGGTAGGGGAATGTATAGAGCCACAAGGCTGTCTGCCTCAGTCTTCTCGACCTGTTGGCTGCCTCTCACGCCGAAGCGCTCTCAAACTTTTCTGTTTACTACGCGTACAGCTGTCGCAGGCTAGGCCTGGCTGGCTTCTCGTCCTACTGCAGCTTATCTGGCGTGGTGACCAGTTCTGCAGCAAGTACCCAAGCGTTCCACTGAACTCAGATGGAAGCCTATAGGCAAGCACAATCTATGCTGACTTTACGGACACTATGTTACGCCACCACCGGCGTTAGTCCGACTTGGACAGCGAAAGGGCGTTCACGACTTAGCGAAATATTCCTTCGAGGTCACATGATCTGTGATCACGAGATACACGGCGCTTATACGAGGCACGTGATCTCACTTCATACACTAGGGCAAGTTGAGCCACTAGGTAATCCGATGATCGGTAGAGTTGACTTGCACGAAGAGGCAAGTGAAACACGTGTGAAAGAGATGAGAAAGGAGTGGTGATTGAAGAAGACCAAGATGGCGTATCTTGGTCTTATCGAGCCACTATTTATACATGTATGAGGACGCTTTGAAGCTCCTCTCCAATCTGTGCGACGAATAGCTAAAGTAGCTTGAACCCTACTATCGCTATCCTAGTTATGACTCATGCCACATCGGCATGTGATTGTGCTACCCGCTGACTGATCCACCTGTCCATGACACATTACTGCTTACTGACGAGGTCATGTCCATAAGTAAGAGTCCACTTCACGTGTACCGTAACACACTAGAGTTGTACCACAATAGCACAGATTCTGCTTACGGAGGTCCACAGGCAAAGGATGAGGTGGATAATACAAGGGACTGATGGTCGTCAACCACCTAAGGGAGTAAATGAAGACTGGTGAGCGTAATGGGGCTCAGGAGTGTGAAGAGGAACTTGTCCTAATGTAGCGGTGCGACTGCCGCGCTACGCTAAGTCAAGCGAAAGTAGAAGTGAACCGAACCGGTAGCACACTCAACTTAATGCGGAGACAAGTCACGCGCTAGGAGTACGGTCGACGTGGAGGATACGAAACGTGTAGCCTTTATACAAGGCTATAATTGCGGTGATCACACGGCGGCACTCTGAGTGGAGAACCAACAGGACAAGTTCAGATTGATGAAGTATGGAGAGTACAGAGGAATACGCACCTGAGTGGAGAACCAAGAGGACAAGTTGGTTCCACTCAGGACGCTACATGAGGGTTTATATACACTACTGTAGCTGAGCTTGAACTGAGTCTAAACACTATTACTAAGTGTACAGTAAGACTCCTTGACTCAGGAGCTGACGCATCGTGTCTATTAATAGCGCATCTTATTGTGCTGACTGATGCACATGTCATCGCGCTTACAAGCGGCCCCACTTGCTGAGTAAAACCTGATACAGCGAGTAAGCGTATACTACTAATCATGATGTATGTATGTTCTAGATCCTTCTAGAGTCTTCCATCTCCTTCCATCCAATCAGAACTAAGTGAGCGTATAAGGGACTCTTGTCCCACGATCACGTGCACATGGGTGGCAGCCCGTGTGACTAACTTGTATCAGTACTTTGGCCCTTTATATCTTCCTCAAATAAATGCGTAAAAATACGCAAAAATAAGGAAAATAATACGCGTCCGTGACAACTTGGTGACAGAGAAGAAGTGTTGATACAAACACTTCAGCAGCATAAACACGCCAGCTCATGTTAGGAACAAAATTTGAAGGGAAAATGCAGCCGTCTTGACAAACAGATTTAGAAGAACAGCTGCAATGAAGATGTCCTGGTCTGCTTTTGCCCACCACTTCTCAATGCTGTTGAGAATTGCTGTACATCCAATGGCATTGTTGGGGTCTTTATCCATGATTTTGTGATAATATATGCTGAGGGAGCCAAATGTGAGCAAGATCTGATCCAAACAACAGAATGCTGCTTGGGCCACATTTGCAGCTCTTGCGAGGGGTTCAAGATGCGTCTTGAGGCTGTATCAAAAAATATTAGACCAATACCACTGATCTCGGATTAACGCACCAAGCTAACGAGTGCCAGAAAGTGCTGTCCTCAATAATTGCTTTCATTTCATGTGCCTTTCGTTTGTTTGCTGCTGTCAAGCCTGGAGAAATGAAGACTTGTTGATCGGATGGAGCCATTGTGTCCTGAGTAACAAGGGCTCAGAGAGGGAGCTGGAGCTCAAGCAGACCATCTGTAAAAGTGGAGGGTGTCAAAATGTCACGATCACGTGACACATGACGTGCAGAAGGTCTCAGGTTTGCTCAGGATTGCGTGCTTCAGACTCATCGCCAGCAAGGCACTTGCGTGGCCCTCTTCGCCAGCAAGGCACTTGCGTGGCCCTCATCGCCAGCAAGGCACTTGCGTGGCCCTCATTGCCAGCAAGGCACTTGCGTGGCCCTCGAATTAACAGAAAACAGTCACGATAATCATAGTTTGTACGAGTATAAGTACGAGGTCGGTTTGTTTGTAGTAGCCTTGTCTTAGCTTCCCCAATCCCAGCCAGAGTTTACTCATCTCGAGTGAATAGCGCGATCCCTCTCTTCTCTTACATTTCCGCGGACTGTCCCTCCGCACGTCCTCATCACCGAGCCCGAACCCCTTGCCCACGGCACGAACGATCCGGCTGGATCGTGAAATAAGCTAAGACCACCTACCGACCCTACGCACGTCGCGTAGCTTAAGCATCACCGACTCAGCCTGGCAGAAGACACTGTCTCGTTGTTTACCCCGATCCCGAAGTCTGACAGAGCCTTCATTGAACCGGCACTCGATCTAAACGATCCGGCCGAAAGACGCGTCGTAGTACGCAGGACTAGTCCGAGCATTAACAATCTTGCGGGGACTGGAACGTTTTGGGAACACGCCCGAGGATATCGAGTCGTCGCAGCTTATAACCAAGCCATCGACATCGAGTATTTTGAATCGGAAGATAGTTGGTACGAGGTACACCAACACGAAGACACCTGGTATACGCATAACACCAATCGCATTGAGAACCCATTGCTGTGGGGTCTCCAGCTCGCAGGAAGTACATCGACTGACACGCATATGTGGAGACATAACCCCGTCGCTGCTATAGACGACAGTTCCTCTGAAATGTCAAAGAAAAAGGAAGGAAAGAGACCGGCCTCGCCTCCGAAACACCACACTATTACCTCATTCCCTCCCGCTACCCCACCGACTCTCTTGACTATGGCATCCGCCTCCGCTTCGAATGGGTCCCTCAAGGGACAGGCACCTAAGGAGTTTAACGGCGATCGGACGAAGAGTCTACAGTTCCTTCGAGAGTTCCACCAATATTGCTGCATTAACTGCGCGCACGACCTCATGACCTTGCCTTATAGCCGTGTCAGCCTCGCCTTATCCTACGTTCGGGGACCGAAGGTTGACGACTGGGCAGATAAAGTTAGCAAAGAGCTCGACGATAGTGTCACGACCCACGTACCGAAACTAGACGAAAAAGACGAAGCGCTCTGGACGTCGTTCGAAAAAGCATTCAAAGATGCCTGGACGGATACCCTGAGCGAACAGAACGCCCTGCAGAAGTTAACAACGCTCGTCATGACCGGAGACGACATAGACTCGTATATTGCCACGTTTGATCAGCTCTCCATCACAGCCGGATGGGACGTGGACGCAAATGGCACAATCGAGTTCTTCAAACGAGGGTTGAAGAAAGGACTACTAGTTGCCTGTCTCCGAAGACCCACTATGCCAAAAAGGATGTCGGAATGGAGAGAAGCCGCACGCGAGGAAGCGCAACGTTACCAGGCCATCTCGAATGCAATCGCCAACCTAAGCAGAGGAAAGACAGACGTCCAGAAAATGGGGCCGACAAAAGCGAGTCACGTCCCACGTCCTCGCAACGACCAGGTCGTCCCAATGGACGTCGACAATATCCAAACCGTGATGTCGCAGAAGCCTGCTTGGCAGACAAAACGGACCCCCGAGGAAAAGCTGAAGTGTCAAAAGGAGGGTCGCTGCTTCAGATGCATGGCGCAGGGACACATGTCGAATACCTGTCTAAAAAAGCGGCCTGGCCAACCTCAGCGAATCGCTAATGTAATCGAGGTAACGCCTCCGGCGCCAGAACAGATATCGATGGAAGCGGCGAAGCTCGCCGTCTTAAACATGTCTTCGGCAGAACGACAAGAATTCATCTCGGCACTGTTACTCGACACTGGGGACGACGAGATACTATCGATCAACGCTATGCAAAGCGTTGCAGCCTCATCGATCACTGTGCCAGCGGAAGTCCTAGGAACGAATCAAAAACTGCTCACTTTACTAGACTCGGGAGCTAGTGGGAACTTCATTGATAGGGGAGCGGCTCGCCTGCTCGGGTTCGTCAAGAAGGAAATCGAAGAAATCGACGTTCGCAATGCAGATGGCACAGCCAATACGGACGGAGCGATCAAGGAGAGCTGCCGACTCACCCTTATCGATGGGACTCATGAAGATGTCTTCGAATTCCTCGTTACGGATCTCGGATCCTGCAGAGCTATACTAGGACTACCCTGGTTCAAGCTGAGACAACCAGACATCGATTGGGCCAAAGGGACGTATAACGGAGGACCAATGAGCTTCTCACAGGGAGGAGAAAATATCAACGAAACCATCGCGCAGAAGATGGCCATGGCGGCCGGCGTAAAGAAGACCACGGAATTACCCGAGGCCTACGAGGCGTACGCCACGGTATTCTCAGAGGAAGCCGCAAAGAGATTCCCACCCGTCCGAACGGACAACCACGCCATCGTACTCAAAGAAGGAGCCCCCGATCACCTTAGTAGTAAAGTGTATCCTATGAATGTCTCGGAAATGAACTACTTGCGCTTTTTCCTGGCCGAACAGCTGAAAAAGGGATACATATGGGAATCCAAATCTCCCTACGCGTCTCCCTTATTCTTTATCAAGAAGAAAGACGGATCGCTCCGGCCCGTACAGGATTACAAGGAACTTAACGCTTGGACGGTCAGAGACGAATATCCCCTACCATTAATCGACAGTATTATCACGTCTTTGGGAGACAAGAGTCTGTTCACAAAGTTCGATATCAAGGAAGGGTACAACAATATCCTCATCAAAGAGGGAGATCAGTGGAAGGCGGCATTCAAAACGCTGGTCGGCCTCTTCAAACCGTTGGTAATGTATTTCGGCCTGACAAATTCCCTGTCCACTTTCTCTCGTGCCATGAATCGCATGCTGAGGCCCCTTCTCGATCGATACCCCAGGGAGCTTTTCGTCTACATGGACGACATATTGATTGCCACCACCCACGATGTAGAACGGCATAGGGAGATCGTCTCGGCCGTCTTGGACTTTCTGCAACGGGAGAGTTACTTCTTAAAACTGGCTAAGTGCGTATTCGAGGTCGACGAGATTGACTACCTTGGCATGACGATCTCTCGCGGGATCATTCGCATGGGGAACGACAAGGTTAGCGGCCTCAGAGATTGGCCACGAACGCTGGCCACGACACGACAACTGCGGAGTACACTAGGCGTTTTGAACTATCAACGACCGTTCATCCCAAACTTCGCCGCTATACCGCGTCCGCTCAACGCGTTACTCAAGAAAGACGCTCCGTTCTTATGGACCAAGGAGTGTACAACAGCTTTATCAACGCTGTTAGATATCGCCACAAGTCGACCAGCGCTCTGTCAACCAAATCCCGCTAAGCCCTACGAGTTGCAGACGGATGCCTCATCAGAGGCATTAGGAGCTATACTCACGCAAAGAGACCAGAGGGGAAAGGCTCAGGCCATCGGATACTTCTCACAGTCCTTCACTAGTGCAGAACGGAATTACGACGTATACGACAGAGAGTTCCTAGGTCTCGTTCGAGGACTCGAGCATTGGCGACATCTACTTGTCGGAGCCTCCCATCCTATCACCGTCTTTACGGACCACGCAAATCTCCTTCACTATCGCCACCCCCAACGCATCAGTCGTCGCGTAGCGCGTCTCGTCAACGTCTTAGCGGACTATAATCTCCGCCTCGTGCACCGCCCCAGCCCCCTTTTGCAGGCTGACGCCCTTTCTCGGCATCCGGGGCTCGTTTCGACGTCGTTCGCAGACAACGACGACGTTCTGGTTCTGCCTCCGTCTCTGTTCGTGCAGGCGCTGGAGACTACTACTCTCGATGATCGACTTCGATCCGCACAATTGTCTAATGAATCTGTCTTGCTCCCGCTGCTCCAGCAAGGGGTGGATCGTGGCACCGACTCCTTGTTCTGGCACGGCGCTCGCCTGGTGGTCGTGGACGACCTGGGCCTTAAGAGGGGGGTAATTGCCTTATTTCACTCGGCAATGACAGCGGGACACCCCGGTATCACGAAAACTCTCGACGCGATCCAGCGGCACTACTGGTGGCCCAGGATGAAAGAAGACATTACGAACTTTGTGAATGGTTGCGGACTCTGCCAAGCCAATAAGAATATGCCAGGAAAACCGAAGATACCTATCCATCCGATAACGCGCGATCGGGAACAATTGCCCTTCCAAATGATCGCGCTGGACTTTATCACGAAGTTACCGAAGTCCAAGGGATACGATACCATTTTAACGATCACGGACCAGGGTTGCACGAAGACGAGTATCTTCCCACCCTGTAGGGAAGCCATGGGTGCTGTCGAAACCGCCGCAATGTACACGAAGCATGTACTACCGCATTAGGCATCGGGAAAACCCTACCCTGCTAATTAGCGCTAATTAGTGTTAATTAGCACATAAGCGCCCATTTGCAGTTTTAACTATCCCCCCCATCAATTATCACTAATTTATCACTCATTTTTTTGCAAACCCCTTGCTAAAGGATGTTTAAGAAGTGGTTAAAAATGTCTAAATTGATGTAAATCTGCTAAAACAGGGGCACAATGCCAGTGCATACAAGATACAAGAATGAGTACGTATTAGAACTGTGTGCTATTGACGTCCTTGCTACCGTCCTCCTCATCATTGCAACCATTGTCCTCGTCCTCGCAGCCATTGTCGTCACGGAGTCAATGTTGCCCAGTCGTCCTTGGCGGTGGGGACAAGTATGCTGTGTGGCGGTGGCGGAGTCTTGTGCGCAGTGTTTGGGTGGCATCATGTCACGGCTTGTGCGCAGCGAGCTGGCGTGGTGGAGGGCCTTGTGTACTGCATTGGGGGTGCCATTGTGGTGGGACTTGCGTGTCATGATGACATGGTGTCGAGCCTGGGCCCCACGCGGCAGGGTGATGTCGGTAGACTTGTACGGTGCGAAGGACAGAGGCGGGGGGCACAGGCTGACGTGTGGTGGGGCAGCGAGATAGCGGAGTAGTGACGTGGCTCTGTGACACGAATGAGAAACGATATGAAACAAATGAAGAAAAAAAAAACTTATCTTGGTGCACTGGGCTGAAGCCGAGCTCGTCGTCAGTGGCATGTTCGTAATCATGGTAGTTGCAGTCATAGTGCGGTGGCGTCATGGCGACTTGCGGGCCCGTGGATGGTGGTGTGATTTGCGTACCCGGCGTGGGGGCGGTTGGCTATGGTAGCTCCACAGCCAGATGTCTGTAGTTGACGTATGAGCCATCCAACTAGCTCGATGCCATTACGCACCTCTTTTCATGATCGCAGTGCGGGCTGCTTCAATACCAAGGACATCGACACAGTTATTCAACATGATGTCAACTCACCACTTGCGTGGGGTTCTTGCCATCAGTTTCAAAGTGGGAAGAAGAAAAAAAAAACCGAAAGTGACTACAGTAGCCTAACAAAAGTCTTGAGGGAAGGACGAGCGTACAGTGTGTTGACTTGCTTGTGTTGACTTGCATCGTGGCTGGCATACCTTCCCACGCCACATATTGAGCCTCTGCCCAACCTCTTTTTTGTCTAAGTTGATTCGAGTGCGCATCACATCAATTCCAGGTTCCAAGCCTTCCCACTACCGCCGTAGCTGCACACCCCACGACTACGACTACGATTTGACTCGTCTCTACTCCCGTTATTGCTCCCGCCCCCACCCTCGTAAGTTTTGCGGTCGCACTGGCTTTCGCCATCGCAGACGCTCCGGACTCGGCCCTTCTTCCTTCCTCTGTAACCCCTGCGGGATCCCCTCCGCCTTCGAACTCACAAGGACTCAGCTCCGTACAGCGGCCGTGGTGGGGGTGTGTCAGCACAAGCCGCAAGCTGCAACAAGTGCAACGACCGGCGGTGGTGGAGTGACTATGGCGGCGACAGCTGGGCGACAAAGACCAGGACCACGACAAGCAGACCGTAACGGCGGTGGCGGAGGACGACGGCATATGCAGCTGGGCGACGACGACCACAACCCGACCACAAAGACCATGAACGACGACAAAGGAATCTAACAACGGCGACGGCAGCAGTAGAGGATGGCTGCGACCACGACGAAGTGACCATGACCAGACAATGGCGACTGCGACTACCATGAACACCGTGATGACAGCAGCGGCAGAGATATATACAGTTAACGGTGTAGTGTGTAGTGCAAACATAGGGTGCTGTCAATGCGCACACAAATCGGAATTGAAATGAAAAAAAATGCGCAAAATTTGAATGAAGTTGATGAAAATTTAGAGTAAACTAATGCATCATCATATTTACAAAATTTACAATCGCTTAGCGCATTTATTGGGGTTAGCGCTAAATTTGACAGGATTTGCAGGGTGGGTTTTTCCCGATGCTACGGACTTCCGCAGAAAGTCATATCGGATAGAGATCTGCGATTTACGGCCACAGTGTTTCACGAACTCATGGCAAAGCTCCAGATTGAACAGAATATCAGCACGGCATACCACCCGCAGATGGACGGGCAATCGGAGAGGACCAACCAACGATTGGAACAGTATCTCCACATTTTCAGCAATCACAAAGACGACTGGGCGGATTGGTTGCCGATAGCCCAGTATACGCTGAATGTGCTCGAAAGCGCGTGCGTGAGTAAACGTGGGCAGAGGGTGGTTAAAGAGAGAAGAGGGGTTAGGAAGAAAGCAGCCAGGAAAGAGGGAAAGAGATAGTGGGAAACGTCCTCCGAGTGCCTGCGTTTGGGCCTGACTTCTGGGATTTTCACACTAAGAGTTTAAGGGGGGACAAGAGGCAACCGAGTGCTGAATATATTTGGCACAGAAGTAGATGTATTTATACAAAAGAACCTGTAGCTAAAGCTAAGGTAAAAAGGGAAAGGAAAAAGGGTAAGAAATGAAGTGTAGACAAAGGGCCACATGGCCGAGGTGATCGAGATATGAACGAGCAGTTTCGGACTCAGCCCGAAGGCCAGCCTTACAACGCTGAATGCCTGGAAGTCCAAAACAACGAAGCAAGCCCCTTTCGACCTGCTGCTCGGTTTTCGACCCACTGTCCACCAACCTGGAGACGATCGGACGAGATCGATGGAAGCTACAAACAGATTGGAACGACTACGACTAGCCAGAGGAGCGGCGGCAGTAGCCATGAAAGCGACACAGGAAGACTGGATCAAAGAGTCGAAACATAAGGGGTACGCCGTCGGGCAGAAGGTGTGGTTAGAAGCAACGAATCTAAAGACCACGCACCCTACTGCCAAGTTGGCTCCGAGACGCTATGGACTGTTCATGATCGCCCAAGTTGTATCGAAAACATTGTACCTGTTACGTTCGACCCGGAAGTGGACACTGACGCTCGGGAATGGCACCACGTCAGCAGTATATCGTCATGGACTTATGGGATCAGTCAGCCGGGTAAGCTCCGGCGCCATGTGATTGTGTACGATAACGGATCGGATCATGACTCGAGGTGACTCATACTAGGATAGCTGTACTAGGGTTTGCTCTACTTACGCTATTGGCTAGTTTAGTTTGGAGCGGCGCTTGAAAGCCCGCGAGTATCTGTATAAGTAGTTGACGTGGAAGACCAGGATCGCCATCTTGGTCTTCTTCAATACCACCTTCTTCGTTATCTCCTCTAAGGGTCCCTCCCCCTGTTAAGTGAGTGACTCCGGTATATCCCCTTAGACCAGGGATCCCCGTGAGCTTATCCCGAGTTCCCCGCGACGGGCAGTGGACACATACCCGATCGGCACTATCTGCCACAAGATGTACCTCTACTACAACGAACGCGTAGGACGACCCTACGGATACATCTACATCCTCGATCACCCCAGTTGGACTTCCCTCATACCCATCGAAGACCCACCTATCGGGATTCCCCAGCTTGAAGACATCCACAGATACATTGCTATCGACGGATCGCTTGTCCCTCACCCAGCTGAGTATTACGACGCCCCTTCCAACCGCCTCTGGTTCAAGTCATATAGGATCGCCGCAACCAACGAAGCCTAAGTCAGGCAAACGTCCGTGGTAGACGTTACAGTACCGATTGGTCCCTTCCTTCCCAGTGGAAGATCCACAATGTCTTCCACGCCACGTTACTCACGCCCTATCAAGAAACAAACATCCATGGAAAGAACTTTGAGGAACCACCCCCTGACATAATCGATGGGGAAGAAGAATGGGAGGTGGAGGAAATACGGGGCAAACGCAAAACAGGAAAGAAGAAAGTGCCGCAATACCTAGTGCACTGGAAAGGGTACGCAGACACCTACGACAGCTGGGAGAACGCCAGTGACATACATGCCGAAGAGCTCGTGCAGCAGTATAAAGCTCGCGCTGGGTCATCAGCCCAGATCAATCAACTCAACATGGATCATGAAGATTGTATTGTGGTCCTATGCCCCTCTCCTTCTCCTACTGCCCCTCTTGTCCCTGCTCCTCGTCACCCTCCACAGTTCTACTTCATACCTGACGCTGAACTACCGGAAGCTGACCGCCTTGAGATATTCCAATGCATAGAAGAGTGGGCTAAGCTGCCCCTTGACCACGATGCCTGTGCTGACACTCCGACCACCAAGGAAGATTCGTTTGGGCTTCGCACTTATAGGGACTCAGATACCAGCCGTCGTCGTCACTCCAGGGCTAGGGCAAATTGGCAGGAACACCTGAGACGTGAACGGCGTGAAGAGCTGGCACAGCAAGCCATCTTGGAGCGTGGAGAGTACCCAGACGATGTCCCACCGCTGATCGAGGAAGTGCGAGAGGAGCTCGTCATAGAAAGAATCGGTCCCATCAGAGGGACGGTCGAGGCTCTGATCAAACTGTCTGATACCCCCAGCCCTGTAGATGACCCCTACAATGGAGTGTTCCACTCGCCACCGCCTATGATCTTGGTGGGTGTTACGTTCCTTTGGGATGTAGTAATCCGACTTGAATTTGGAACCGGTTTGCCAAGTCTGAGCAGGGGTCCAAGCGAGGTGAAGTCGATTATGATAACGAGAAGTCGCACGACTTATAGCAGGGAGCGATGGATGACAAGAGGGCACGCGCAATAGAGGGAGCAAAGATAGAACAAGGGAAGGAGTTCTTCAAGATATCAAAGCTGCTGTCAAAGGACAGGCAGTGTCCTCTACTTATACTACAAGGGATGGAGCTTTGAAGCCCAGCAACCCTAATACACCGCCGTGAACCCTAATATCGCAAGGTAGTCACAAGCCAATCAAAGTCCGTAGGGGTCAGCAGTCACATAAGTCACAAACACGAGGCTGATCCGGGCTCAAGCTCATCTGGATCCTTCTGGATTCTTCTAGCAGGTTCTAGGGCAGGTCACGTGCCAGGGTCACGTGACGGCCAGCTTCGATCTTCAGTTCTACGAGTCAAGGAGGAAGCTCGCCTCGATATGCCTCCACACGCGCCAATGTTCCTCGGTCCCGGCACCGAACGCGCGGACTTCGTCTCCGTCACAAAACTCCTTGGGCATCTCGTGTCCATATGCAACAGCGGGCCCAGCAGCTCCAGAGCATCCCAGCACAGGGTGGAAGGTGGTTAGACCTACAGAGCCATACTCTTTCGACATCCTGTTTGAAGATGGGATGCAGGGACCTGCCCCCTTTATCAGGTTTGCCATTAACCAGCGAGATCAACCAGTCACACTTGGGACCAAGGGGAAGGGTAAGCCGCAATACTACAAGATACTTTATGCCATTCCCCATCCCCCGCGTATTCAGCCCGGAGTCATACCAGGGCACTCGCTGGCGTTATTTTCCGAAGTCCACCCAGCAAGGCGCAATGTAGACCGCACGTTGGCCTATGTCGTGGATCCTGGAGTAGCGGCAGAAGTTCATCGCTTCAGGTGGTCCATGCGTAGGAAGCACGAGTTGTTTACCCAAATGTGTGAGTTGGATAACGCATGGAACGATTGGCTCTCAGAGGCGGAAGGCATCGATAAGAGACTCAGAGACTCGAACATTACCTCACGCTTGTATCCCTTCCTCCCCCAGCCGATCCCGACGAGCCTCGATGTGTATCACATGAGCGATCCCACGGCTAACAACCACAGGTACTGCGCTCATTTGGACTCGCTCGAGGGTGTCACCCCTCGCCCTGTTCCGCCTCGCCCACCTCTCCCCACAGAGTCTCTAGCTCTGCCCTGTCTCCCTCTGCTCCCTTTCCCAATTCTACATGACGAAGAACCGAGGGACACACCTTGCGCATTCTGCGACAAGCCGCACACCACTCATGAATGCCCACGCCCTCATCGTTTCTGCCAGCGTGGGACGCGGTGCTACATCCTGATACGTCACCCCCACTTTTACAACACCCAGTGCACAACACGCAACGTGGCCCTGCACTACGTCCCCTACGATCATGCAGCTCCAATGCGCCGATATACAATAGGAGGCAGTGAAGGCGGGACGCCTTCAGCTAGTGGGGGGCTGTGTCACGATCATGTGACACGTGACACTCAGTAAAAAAGGAAAGTCAGAAAAAAGTCAGAAAAAAGTCAGAAAAAGTCAGAAGAAACTCAGACTGACTACAAAATGACTAAATGTCGTTTTTAGTGACTACAAAATGACTTCTAGATGACTATTCATAGTCAATTGGTAGTCAACTTTCTTGGATTATGTATTAGTCATATCTTAGTCATCACATGGTAGTCAAGTCATCCATAGTCATTTTGCAGTCATTTTGCAGTCATGTCCTAGTCAGGTGACAGTCACAATAAATTAATTCAATTTCACACAGCAATTAAAGGACAATAAAATAGATGAATTTATTTATATATATATTTATTTGATACAAGTACATAAAATAAAGCTACTAATACTAGAGACGCGGTCGAGCTAGGGCAGTTGGGTGAGACAGGGTTGATGGGATGCGAGGGCGAGGGCGGTGGTGTTGATGCAGTCGCGTGGCACGTGTAGTCGGGCGGCGGCGGCGTTGATGACAGCGCGGCGGGACGGGGTCGTTCGATGGCCGAGGCGGGTCGGCGGTGGCGTTGCTGGCGTGGATGGTGGTCGGCGGTGGTGATGGTGGCGATTGAGGGGGCAGCAGTACGTGCGGCTTGTTGTTGTGGCGGCGTTGCTGGCATGGGTGGTGGTCGGTAGCGGCAGTGGTTGTTGTTGAGGCGGTGGCGGGGCGGCACGCGTGTCGGCTATTGAGGTGGTGGTGATTAGGGGGTGTCGAGATGGCGGTGTCCAAGTTGCGCGGGTCGAGGTGGTGACGTCGGGAAGGCGACGAGGTCCGCGAGGGTGGCAGCAGTTGGGCACAACGCTGGCAGTGGGGTGGGTTGCATGTCTCGAGTACGGGGGGCAAGTGAGGTGGCCTGTGTATGCGTGCAAAGGAGAGGGGTCGGTCCTCCGTCAGTTCAAAATGAGACAGTAGAAAAGAAAAAGAAAAGGATTACTTATCTACTATGAGGCGCGAGCGGTACGGTGGTGAGGTAGCCTTTGAGGAGACAACGCGGCCGCCAGTACCTGCAGCCCACACGGGTTAGCAACAGACAGAAAAAGATACCACCCACCCAACTTTGGCAGCGGCGGCGGCAGGGGGCCTGTGCCCAGGTCATTCGAGTCTTCGTACTTGCCAGTGTATCTTTGTATTTGTGTGGAAAGGAGGTGGCAGAGGTGGCGGAAAGGCGGTAGGCGGAAAGGTTGGAATCCGAACATACCATACGTGGCAGCCAAGTGGTGTACTTCCCCACGCCACAAATTAAACTTCAGCCCGGAAGTCGCCCGGATTATCATTTTTTATCCAAGTCAATTTGAGTAGCCAAATACCTGATATCTCAGGAAATAAAATAGATAAAAATGTGAAAATATTTATAGAGCTAGATCAGATCAAAAGTAAATGGGTCTCATGCCAACTCTAAGCCATCTGATCTGTAGTTTTCAAGTAGCACAGTCACCACAGTGATAAGTGCAGGAGCAGGCTAGCAGCTCAAGCAAACATTATTAGAATATCAAGAAATAAAATAGCTATAAATATGGAAATATTTGGAGGCAGTAGACCCCATCAGAAGCTGGGGATCCTCTGCCAACTCTAAGTGATCTGACATTCAATTCCTGAGTTATTAATCAGCTTGGTAACACTTCAGCTGCTAAGCTAATTTTAGAGCCAGTTCAACAATTTAGAAATGGCTGATCAGATAACTTAGATCCAGCAGATGGCTCAGCATGTGTAAACACAATTAGGTATTCAGAGCTGTTCAGAACTGTTTGGAGTGTCCTTGAATGGCTCTAAACAGCTCCAAACACCTACTGCATTTATAGATGGGCCTGCAGGGCTTATGAGTTGGCATCTGCATCTGTAAATGCAACTAGGTGTTCAGATGTAACGTCTACCACGGATGTTTGCCTGACTTAGGCTTCGTTGGTTGCGGTGATCCTAAGCAGTCAATAGTATAAGGGTTGGTGAGGACCTCAGGGTACTCAGCTGGATGTGGGGCTAGATCCCCATTTAACGCTATGAAGCTGTGTAAGTCCTCTGCTTGGGGGATGTTGCTGGGAGGGGACTCCAAATATACGGCGAGGTTCCACAAGGGGTGATCAATAACGTAGATGGTTCAATAGGGCTTGGCAACTCGTTCGTTGAGGTAGAGGTGAACATGATGGAATACTGATCTGATAGGATATGGATCCACTGCCCAGAATGGGAACTCGGGATAAGCTCACGGGGATCCCTGGTCTAAGGGGATATGCCAGAGGACTCACTTCAAGGGGGAGATCCCTGTAGAGAATAGGACTGAGAGTGGTATTGGAAGAAGACCAAGATGGCGATCCTTGGTCTTCGAGTCGTACTACTTATACAGTTATGTGCAGGCTTTAAAGCGCCACTCCAAGAAAGTACCAGCCAATAGCGTAAGTAGAGCAAACCCTAATACAGCTATCCTAGTATGAGTCACATCAAGTCATGATCCGATCTGAGAAACTATCACATGTATCGTACAATCACATGCACCAGAGCTTACCCAGCTTACTGATCCAACAAGTCCATGACGATATACTGCTGACGTGGTGTCATTCCCTGACATCAGTGTCCACTTCCCAGGTCGACTGTAACATCAGAGCTGTTCAGAGCTGTTTGGAGTATCCTTGAACAGCTCCAAACAGCTCTGAACACCTACTGCATTTACAGATGGCCTGAGGATAGGTGAAACAGAAGTGGTACATGCATCATCAGTCTGAGTTGACTTAGATTAGACTCTTCATGAATAACCCTCCTTCCACTTAATGCCCCTGTGGTGGCATTACAAATCATGCATCAGTGACATCATTATCACCATAGCATCAGTCATCCACATCCACAATGTCATTTGTAATAGTTAAGACATAATAACCCATGATCAACATAGCACTCCAGTTTCTTCTTGTAACGCCACCACAGGGGCGTTAGGTACGACGTGTACCGCGTCTAAGTCAACGGGATCGGAAGAGCGCGAGTCGGTTAAGACTCAGTTCGGTGATGCACAAGTGTCGCTCGGTATCCCTGGTACCGAGCGCAATAGTAGAGAGGCAAGGCTCAAGCGCAAAGGCGAGCTAAAGTGAAGACTCAAGCGCAAAGGCGAGTCGAGGCGTTCGTGAGGCAAAGACAATGTGGTATTACACAAGAAGTCAAGTCTACCGTACAAGCTAGGTAGGGCGTGACTTATATACTAGTACAGGATGTTTGCGCGATGCAAACATATGGCGCGAGTCTGACGTGATGGTACAAAAGCGAGAACAAACGGAATAGTCATAAGTGGTACAAGGGAATCCCGCGGAACGACGCGTGCCTCAGAGATAGTCAGCGGACGAAACGAAGCGTAAAACTGGCCATCCTATCGCCGAGGCGCAAGGCGCGGAATGGAAGCCGAGAAGCGCGAGTCATGGGAACGTATCGTAAAAGTACAGAAGTCAATAGGCGCAAAGTGAGAGACCGAGACAAATCGTAACATTACCCCCCCGCCAGAATTGAAGTCGCCTCGACTTCAACTAATCGCTGGTGTACGCATAGTCCTCCTCGGCGGGAATGTTCGCGGGGACGGGAGAGGGAGTGCGGGGGCAGGTGTGTCGACGCAAGAACATGAAACGTCCCCTCTCCCCACAGTCCCAGCACATCTCGTACATAGGACACTTAATCTCCTCGTGCGTGGCATCGTACCTCAGACACTTCCCGCACCACCTAGGGCGAGAGTCCGGGTCGACATGCGCTGGCGTCATCGGGGAGAGGCGTCGGATGAGGCAGACGTCAAGCCGGTGGGCTCGACTCCCGCACCACTGGCATGGTTCCCGAGCCCGCCGCTCAGGACATTGTGCCACTAGGTGCTCCTCTGACTTACACTGGAAACACTTGCGCCGACGCTTACCGCCTTCCCCCTGAAGGCGGGGCATCTCGCTGGGTCCAGCGTCACGAGGGGCGAGGGGAATAGGCTCGGGCGAGCCACGGGGACGCACGGGCTTCGCGTGAAGCTCGGCATATTTGTCGGCGATGAGGGGAATGGCTCGGGCATACTGGAGACGCTTCCGGACTGAAGAAAAGTCCATGTCGAGGTGGAATTGGTCGCGCGTCAACTCCGTCTCCAATCGCCGTATGTCTGACTGGCGGGTGCGAAGAGCGTCCCGCCGTGTGAGGCATTCACGAAGACGAGAGATGTCGGCGTGGAGGCGGGGTTGGTGCAGCTCGATAAGAACTTCGTTCAACACAATGGCGCGGGGGTCGTGAGGGTGGAACATATTAAGCTGATTGTCGGTGATGTGTTGCGCCAACTGGCCCGTGTACACGTCGTTCAAGAACACCTGCGACGCATAGCAAGGGTGCCCCTTACCCATGGTGCCGACGACCTCCTGGTAATTATGACGATAATAGATGTACCGTGCGGTCTGCTTGGTAGTTCCCGTCTCGCCGACTAGGAGAGGGAAGAAGGTGGGGAGTGATGGGTCGTTGAGGAAAAATGGGATGCCAGGGTCCTCATTCTCCTTATCTTCCTCGTCGTCGTCGAGGCGGGCCAGTGCGGGGTCGGGCTCGACTACCCTGGTCTGTGGGATCGGTGTAAATGTATGGTCCATCCCGGCAGGGAATGGCGGCATAGGGAATGTGAGCGGCAGGGACGGCAGGAGGTGAGAGCGGTGGTGGTGGAGTGAGTGGGACAGTGGTTTCCGGTGGGTAGGTGGGCGTGGCAGGGACGTGGACGGCGACAGGAGTGTCCACGGAGAAGGGGATTATAATAGGTCGAGGGGGTTCAGACGGTTCGGCAGTTGTCTTAGGTTCCTCCGCTACTGCAGCGAGGGCTGAGGTGGCGAGTGCGAGTACGGGGAGTGGGGGCGAGTCAGGGACTACAGAGTACGGCGTGCGACCCTCTGGTTCCGAGGGGACACCCAAGTCCTGTGAGGGAACGGTTAGGTTTTCGAGAATGATCTCGACGGGACGGCGGGTCTGGATAGTGGAGATGATGGGTGTGGTCGTCATGGTTGAGTGGAGGGAAGTTGGGTGGTAGCGATGTCAAAGGATGCGCCTTATATCTTTCGTCCAGCCCCTTCGGCGGTAGGATTTAGGCGATAGAAGTCGGCGATGAGATCCGGGGCGTGTCGAACATTCTCAAGGGGTTCCCATGTGCTGTCACTTATCGGGAAGCCCTTCCATTGGACGAGGAATTGAAGTTTGCGCCCTCGTCCATGTGATCGGGACTGAAGGATGCGCTCCACTTCAAATTCTTCCTCTCCATCAATCAGATCTGGGGGCGGGCGCGTGAAGTTTGCGCCGTGTAACTCCGTCTCCTTGTATGGTGTAAGGAGATTCGCATGGAAGACCGGATGTATCTTCCACGTGTTCGGAAGTTCTAACTCGTACGAGACGTCGGAAAGGACCTTCTTCACTCGGAATGGTCCGTGGCGTTTTGGGGCGAGTTTTGCAGTGGGGTAGAAGGTTCGGAGGTTTGTGCCCTCTAGCCAGACCATTGCGCCTTCTTGATAAGGGATGAAGCGCGTCTTGCCCCTTTTTGTCATTAATTCTTGCGCGTGTCTGATGCAGTCTTGCGCGTGCTGTCGTCTGATGACCATGTCTTCTAGGCGTTGTTCGACGGATGGGGATGATGTGGGTTTTGGCGTCCACACGGTACGTGGTTCCCATCCCATAATGAGCGAGAACGGCGACTCCTTTGTAGTCGCGTTAGGCCAGGCGTTGTGCGCGAATTGGGCGATCGGTAAGGCTTCCGCCCAATTGTCCTGCTGCACGTTGCTCCAGTGCCGGAGGTACTGTTCCAACCATTGATTCGTTCGTTCTGACTGTCCGTCGGTTTGGGGGTGATAGGCGGATGAGATGTTCTGGCGGATTCCGAGGACTTTGCATAGATTAGTCATGAATGCGGAGGTGAACCGGGGGTCTCGGTCGGTGATAATCTTTCGGGGTATGCCGTAATGTGGGTATACGTGATGAAGGTATAATCGCGCTACTCCTTCTGCTGTGATCGACTCGTTGCACGGAATGAAGATTGAGGCCTTCGAGCAGTCGTGGTCCGTGATTGTGAGTATAGAGTCGTATCCGTCGGACGGAGGGAGTTTGGTAATGAAGTCCATAGCGACGACCTCAAATGGTTCGGCGTGTGGGTCTGTGGTGATGGGGAAAAGGTGTGGCTTTTGACGGTGGGGGTTGATCTTGTTTGCCTGGCATGTTGCGCACCCTTTGACGTAGTCTTCTACATCCTTGCGCATGTTGGGCCACCAGTAGTCGCGTCGTAGCAGTTCGTAAGTGTTCGCGATTCCTGGGTGTCCCATGGCTGGTGTATCGTGGAAAAAGGTGATTACCCCCCGTTTAAGGTCGTTGTCGCCCACGACAACTAGTGCGTCGTTCTTCCACCACAGTCCCCCCCACCTTTCGCAGGTTGTGGGGCTCGACCCATCGCAGTACTTCCTTTTCATCAAGGTTTTGCGATATCTGGGTCCAAATGTCCATATCGTGCATGGACATTTCCGTCGCTCGAAGGAAGCGGTCCGCGGGGAGGACAATAATGTCATTGTTGTCCTCTTCGTGGGCCGCGTAGTCTACTCTTCGCGATAGGGCGTCCGCGCGACTGTTCTTGACTCCGGAGACGTGTTTTAGGAGAAAATCGTACTCCGAGAGTTCCAGGAACTCGCGCGCGACTCTTCTACTGATCTTTCTGGGTTCCTTCCAGTACTGAAGGTTGGCGTGGTCGGTATGGATAATAATCTTATGGGGGGAACCGACTAGGTATGTGCGCCACGCTCGCAGAGCCTTGACGACTGCCAGTAGTTCTCTGTCATAAATGTCGTAGTTGCGTTCCGCCTGGCTAAAGGATTCGGAGTGGAACGCGACGGGGTGCAGTTTTTTATCCGGGCCGAGTTGGTTAAGTACGGCTCCGATGGCGACGTTGGATGCGTCGACCTCGAGTTCGAATGGTTTAGTGAGGTCGGGAAATAGGAGTGTGGGTTCGCGTTCAATACTACGTCTGACATTGTCGAACGCGTCTTGCTCCCGTTGCCCCCAGTGCCACGGGGTGTCTTTACGGGTAAGGTCATGTAGGGGTCGTGCGAGTGCGGAGAAACCGCGGATGAATCGTCGATAGAAGTTGCAAAATCCGAGGAAGGCGCGTACTTCGCGGAGATTCCTTGGAGCGGGCCATTCTCGGATACCCCGTACCTTAACAGGGTCCATCCGGAGATTTCCATGGCCTATGATGAGTCCGAGGTACTCGACTTCCAATACTTCGAATTCGCACTTCTCGGGTTTGATGTAAAGGTCGTGTTCTTCGCACAAGCGGAGAACTTCATGCACTATAGCGCGGTGGTGGGGGTAGTCGAGGGGCGTGGCGATTAAGATATCGTCCATGTAGACGATCACTTCGTTTGTCAGGGTGAGCGGTCGAAACGTGTCGTCCATCATTGCTTGGAATGTAGAGGGGGAGTTGGTAAGCCCGAAGTACATGACGAGGGGTTCGTACAACCCTTGGTTCGTCTTGAAAGCGGCTTTCCACTCGTCTCCTAGTTTGATCCGTACGTTATTATACCCCCACTTGACATCGAGTTTCGTGTAGAGGCGTGCGTCGCGTATCCGATCTATGAGTTCGGGGATCAGGGGGAGCGGGTAGTGATTCCGGATTGTGAGTTCGTTTAGTCGTCTGTAGTCTTGGACGGGGCGTAATTTGCCGTCCTTCTTCTTGATGAAGAAGAAGGGGGATGCGTATGGCGACTTAGACGAACGAATGTATCCTTTTGCCAGTTGCTCGTTCAGGAAGGTGGTTAAGGCCTCCTGTTCATTCTGCGCGAGCTGGGTAGACTTTACAGTCCAGCGAGGCGGGGGCGTTAGGAAGGAGGTCTATAGCATGATCCCAGGGGCGAGATGGAGGGAAGCGGTGAGATGCCTCTTCGTCAAAAATCTTACGGTGACATCGGTACTCCTCGGGGATCATCTCCTCGAAGGTCCGCTCCTTCTTCTTTGCCGCCTCTTGTTGTGCTAACTCGGACGCGGTTGTGGTTTTGCGTAAAAACGCAATTTGGGGTTCCCGCTCGTCGTCCATGAGCTGCTCCCACGCTTCCTCATCAAGTTCGTACGTCTCCAACGCTCGGATGGAAGCTTCCATGGGCGTGGCTTCGTCTGACAAGCGAAGGCTCGAGACCACAACCGGCTGAAACTCTTCGTTCAGCGTTGCGTCTCCCCACTTGATCTTGGGCTCAAAGGCCGTAAACCAAGGGTATCCTAGGATCACTTCGTCCCTTCCCAGGTTAGTAACCAGGAAGCGAAGCGTCCTTTCTTCTGTTCCCGTTCGTACGGTAAGGTCAGGTGTAGTGAGTGATGGCGCCATCCTGATTGTGGGTGCCATCTACGTTCCAAATGCGGATGGGATGAGTTACTTCTCGCGTCCCAATTTGGAGTCGTTTTAACAGCGAGGAGCATATGAAGTTGTCGGTAGCTCCTGAATCGATGAGGACTTGTCGTTCGGCCGTTGCGTGTACTGATTTGAACAAAACTGGGATTCGCATAGATCGAAACCTGCTAGTGTACACGTTCAAGTTTAATGCTCTAGCCCAGGCCGCCGGGTTCAAGCGTCGAGAAAATCCTCCCGTCCGAATAACTTTTCTACCATGAGGTCCCGTACCTCCTGGGTCTGTGCCTTCATCGCTGCGATCTGTAGATCCGCCTGCTCTTCATTCGATAGTACGCGACTAGATTGTATGGCGAAAGAAGAGACGGCGGGAGTTGGTAAACTTGAACCCGAGGAAGTCGGGGCTGATGATCGCGGGGGCATGGGGGGTGGCGCCAAGGTAGACTGTAGTGGCAGCCACTCGCACGCCCTTTTTGAGGGCAGTTACGCGAGATGTGCCCTTGCGCATGGACATCTAAAACATCGTCCCTCCTTCTGAAGGGAAGCTTTGTCGGCGTCGGTGAGCGCCACGGAGGCTCGGGCGCGTCCAACAGTCCATAGCGTTGGGGTCGCGGGTTCCTTTGAGGGCTTGGACCCACTGTTCTCTGCTTTGTCCTCCCTTCTTTCGTTGGGGTTTGCCCTTGCCGAGGCGATCCTTGAGAATGAGGTATTCAGCCTGCTGCAACCGGGCATGGCCGCCTTCCACTGCTCCCAATTGACTGGGTGCTGGAAGCGGACAGCATTGACTACTAACTGGTTAGGGAGTCCGTCCTGGAACAATTCCAGCGTCGTAGCTTCATCGGGGTTATACCCGGCCTTCGTGACGAGGTTCTGGAAGGTTGCGACATACGTGTCGATATCTCCTCCCTTCATCGTGAGAGTCTGGAGCGCTTTGCGCGCAGTTGGTCTGTTCGGATGTGTCGGTGTAAGCTTGTACGAAATCGGTCTCTGACAGTGGTCCATAGGACTTCGTTTTGTCGGAGAACACCGGCCGCAATCTGGTCTTCTAGCCATTGGGCTGTTCGTCGACCCAATCGTTCACTAATGGGCCTCGAATGTATGACAGGAACGTCATGGCTCGTGATGCGGGGATTGCGAGTTGGTCGACGGTGGGGTTCATTTCTTTGTAGAGTCGAAACGCTCGCAAGGAAGGCTTTGCTTTCGTCTCTGATTCCAGTGAACTCGGGGGGGAGGGTTTCCTCCCAGTCGTCCGTTCCCTCCAGGGGCTGGCGCTGCAGGTGCGGCTCCTCCTGGCGCGGCGCCACCGCCACCGCCACCGCCACCGCCACCGCCACCGCCACCGCCACTGCCAACCGCCAGACGGTGGTACCTGGCGCGCCACCGCTAGCGGGTTCGGTGCTCCTCCTCCTGAGCCCGATGCTCCGGAGGATCCTCCTCCCTCCACTGGTGAGGGTCGTGCTGGCTGAAGGCTTGTAAGGTCTGGGACATGACGTGAGTTTGAAAATGAGTCGTTGGGGTCGATGGTGGGTAGGTTTGCTGTGGGTACAGACACACTAGGTGATGGGGCGTCGTCGTCGATGGCAATACCAGAGGTAGTTTTAGTTGTAAGGGGTCCGACTCCGAGTGCTTGGGGTACTATGCTGATGGTGTACCACTGGCCTTCTTTGCGGAGTAATCGATATACGCCCACTGTCTTAGGTCTTCGAGATAGTGGACCTGTCGATATTTCTGCGTGTTGGGGTGGAAGAGAAAGTATCCTTCCACTCCTTCGTGTTCCTTCCAAACGACGGCTCCTTTGACTTTATCGGAAAGCTCGTCGTCGCTGTATCTGTCGATGTATTCTGCCTGGAACTGGGATCTGGCGCGACTGTGAAGGTTCGCCACTGTGGAGACTTGACTTAATGTAACGCCACCACAGGGGCGTTAGGTACGACGTGTACCGCGTCTAAGTCAACGGGATCGGAAGAGCTGCGAGTCGGTTAAGACTCAGTTCGGTGATGCACAAGTGTCGCCGGTATCCCTGGTACCGAGCGCAATAGTAGAGAGGCAGGCTCAAGCGCAAAGGCGAGCTAAAGTGAAGACTCAAGCGCAAAGGCGAGTCGAGGCGTTCGTGAGGCTAAAGGACAATGTGGTATTACACAAGAAGTCAAGTTCTACCGTACAAGCTAGGTAGGGCGTGACTTATATACTAGTACAGGATGTTTTGCGCGACGGCAAACATATGGCGCGAGTCTGAGGTGATGGTACAAAAGCAAGAACAAACGGAATAGTCATAAGTGGTACAAGGGACTTCCCGCGGAACGACGCGTGCCTCAGAGATAGTCAGCGGACGAAACGAAGCGTAAAACTGGCCATCTATCGCCGAGGCGCAAGGCGCGGAAGGGAAGCCGAGAAGCGCCGAGTCATGGGAACGTATCG